>JAODAL010022642.1:0-64268 GCA_025379985.1 Phyllomedusa bahiana
AAACCCTTTTTTTAAGGATGAAAAAAACAGTCTATTTTTCTATATTATAGATCCAGAGGAAGGCAAAACCCCCCATGAGGTAAAAGCCAATTGTCCTCATTTTAGGGAAAATATTCCTTCCTGACTCCAAACTGACAATCATGTCCATGAGGCAATGCATTATACCAACTGTCAATCCTCCTGTCAGACTCCGCCCCCCAGGCAGGGCCTGGTAGGATGACGTCACAGGCAACCTGGAGATCATTGTTTGAGCCCCCAGTTGCCATGGCAACCACCGGAACCCCGCAATTTCGTTGGTGAGGTTCCGATGGAGAAAAGAGGGAGCTTTCTCCCTCTGTCATAACTCCTCATGTGTTGCAGTCGCATTTCGCGGCAGCTAAGGAATGGAGTTATATCGGCTCCTGATGGCAAGTACAGGAGCCCGCCTGTCAATCACTGCCGGGCTCCCACAGCTGTTGTGCGGGCACAGCTCTTCATGACGTTCCTGGACATCATGGTGCATTAAAGGGCTTTGCACCATGACGTACAGGAACGGCATTTGGTCCCCGCACGAGCGGCGCCGCTGCCCGCATGTCGGGCGGTGGGCACGCTCACCCTGCCGGCCGGGTCCCCTCCTACTTACCCGGCCGCGCTCCTGCTGCAGCTCCTGTCTCCCGGCGCGCGTGTCCCCGCTCTCTAGGGTGCGCACCGGCTCTGTGAAATTTAAAGGGCCAGTGCACCGGTAATTGGGTATTGCCGGTCACTGCCCTTATTTAAGTCTGCCCCTTCCTGAGTCTTGTTGCCGGATCTTTAGTGCCATTTAGCCTATAGAGAAAGCGTTCCAAGCCTTGTTCTGATTTACCGTGTACCGTTCCATTTGCTTCCGTCCCTCGACCACGCATCTTGCCGTCTGCCCTGACTTTCTGCCTGTCCACGACCACGAACCATAGCCGCCTGTCCTGACCTCCTGCCTGTCCCCGACTACGAGCCTGCCTGACGATTCTGCATCACGCTACACCTCGGCTGCCTCCGCAAGCAAGTCACGTCAGTAGTAGCAACCTGGTAGACTCCCGCAGCAGCAAGTCCATCCCGCTTTGCGGTGGGCTCTGGTGAAAACCGGGACCTACTTAGATTCCGCTCCCTGGCGTGGCTTACACCATCGCTTGTGGCGGTCCAGAGGATACACTATCTCCGTCTGTGACAGTGGCACAGTATAAAATGCTTTAGAAAAATCTAAATATATGGTATTCAATGCCTCACCCCGGATCCAGTCTAGAACTAACCTCCTCATAGAAGCTGAGATTAATTTGACAGAACCGTTCCTTCATTTCTGGGTTAGGCAAGAAGCATTTAAGGTGGAGTTTACCTCATCCCTCTGACCATCAACAGGAAGGTAATTTTCTTTGGTAAATACGGTGGAGAAAAAACTGTTTAACAGATTTGCTTTCTTCTCATCGCCCTCTACAATACCTCCCTCACAACTGTTTTAAGCGCCAACATTTTCACTTATAATCTTTTTATATTTATATAGTTAAAAAATATTTTGGAGTTATTTTTACTGTCTTTGGCAATACGCCTTTCTGTCTCCAGCTTTGCTGTCTTTATCATTATTTTACATATTTTATTTTTTTTCCTTATTTTTTTAGTGCCTCCTCATTGCCCTCTTGTTTAAGCAGCTTAAACACTTTCTTTTTGTAATTGATTGCCTCCTTTATATCTCTGTTAATCCACATCCACATTTCCTGTTTCTAATCATTTTATTTTCATAAGGTATGTACCTCTCTTAGTGGTCGCTTAAGATGTTTTTAAAGATCTCCCATTTATTATTTGTTCTTCCATGTTTAAGAGCCTTTTCCCAGTCAGTGATTTAGGGCCTCTCCAAGAAGAGTAAAGTTAGCCTTCCTGAAATTCAATGTTTTTGTGGCTCCTCAACAAAATACATTATTAAAGGATAATTGGAAATTTATTATATTGTGGTCACTATTTCCTAGATGCCCCATAACCTGCACCTTTGTTACTCTCTCAGGTCTGTTAATCTATATTAAGTCCAGAAGGGCCTGTCCTCTAGTCAGCTCTTGAACCAGTTGGGAATGGTAATTACATATATTGACAAAAGCCTGTTTCCTTTATAAAGCTATGTTCACACGGCTAAGTTTGGGCCATATTTCGGTCCGTAATTACGCGCCGAAGTGCGCAAATTACGGGCTGAAAACGGCCCATTCATTACGGTAATCCACAGTTCTCATAGAGAACTATGGATTACGTCTCCTCTCCCCGCCTGGCGAAGCCGCCGGGCGGGGAGATAATTGACATGTGAATTACTAGCGGCGTATACGCACCGCTGGCAATTCAAGTCTATGGGCCGGCGAAGTGCCGGCCCCCTGCTCAGTCCCCCACTCCCGCCCCCGGTCACACGGCGTAATTGCGGGGCGTAATTACGCCCTGCAAATACACCGTGTGAACATAGCCTAAGAGTCACAGCTCTCAGTTTCCCAATTTAAGTCTGGGTGGTTAAAGTTGCCCATAATAACAACCTCATTACGATTATCTGCCTCATCGGTTTGTCTGAGGATTACATCTTCCATGGGCTCTGTTATATTTGACGGCCTAAAGTAGACCCCTAATAGAATTTTATGATCTCTTTTAAGTAAACTGTAATCCTGTAAGTTAACAAGCCAGTCAAAGGTCTCATCCAGCCATGTCTCAGATATCCCTACTATGTCCTATTTTTCTTCAGCAATAATTCTAGTTCATTTATTTTTCATATTATTTTTTTAACCATAGTGTTTTTTAACCATATCCTTATTAACTCCACCCCCTGATTTATAACTAATTCCCAGCTCTCTATCTTAACTATTTTGTACGCTATATGTGTAGTTTTCCTATACTCCAGTCCCTAGTTTAAATACTCATCCAACTTCCTAGCCACTTTGTCCCCCAAAACAGCTGCACCCTCCCCATTTAGGTGCAGCCCCACCCTACCATACAGTTTGTAGCCAAGACAGTAGTCAGCCCAGTTCTTCAAAAACCCAAATCCCTCTTTCCTACACCAATTTTTGAGTCACTTATTCAACTCTCTAATTTCCCGCTGGTGTGGCCCTTAGTACAGGTAGTATTTCTGAAAATACTACTTTGGATGTCCTTTCCGTGAAATAGAATTTAAGGACATCCACCTACCTCCAACTTTGTCATTGGTGCCAATATGCATAATGAGAGCTGGATTTTCACCAGCCCTACACAGTAATCTGTGAACCCGATCTGTGATATGTCCAACTCGGGACCTAGGTAAACAACATACTCTTCGACGATCCCGGTCTTTGTGACAGACAGTCCCCAACTACCTGCGCCTCTATAGCCTGCCCTGCACTCCTATTCCCCATCTTACTGGAGCAGACAGGGGTAGCGTCTTGCTGCAGCAGCACTATTTCTGAACTAACATCTCCCTCATCCGTGACTCTTACAAATGTGTTGGGGTGTTCCAGGAGTAGCCTCCCTGATACTTTTCCTTGTACTCGTCTTTCTAACTGTCACCCAGCTAGCTGCCTCATTTCCCTGCATGTCAATACTGCCCTCCTCCCAAGCATCTACCCCAGCAAGTGCTTGCTCAGTAAGCAGCAGACTTGCTTCCAAGTTGACAATGGATCTGGGCTTCTAAATGTGCAGTGTGCACACATCTCACACAGCAGTATGCACCCTCAAACAGCTGTTCAAGCATTGCATACATTGCACAGGATGTACACTGGACAGCATTGTCAATCATTGAACTCATGGGGATATTTCAAAAGTGAAAGCTACAAACATATAGACAGATAATTCAATACTCTCCCTTCTAAACTCCCCAAATCTTTATCGGTTGAAGTGTTCGTGTTATTCAGATAATTCTATGAGATTGAAATTGAGAGTCTCTGCTCTCAGCAGGCGTGTCTCTCCTTTCAGGAGGTGTGTCTCTTCTCTCATCCGGCGTGTCTATACTCACTGAAGAGCTGTGACATCATCATTCTGTATTTTCAGTAGATGGGGAAGGATGTCTGGAGAGAACAGATCTGCAGCCCACTGTAATGTTCTCTTGTGTCTGCAGAGCCTTCATCTCCAGGCTCCACAAGCTCCTTGCTGTGCTATAACTAGAGATGGGCGAATTTCTCAAAAATTTGGTTCGGTCACTTCGCCAAATTTTCAAGCAAAAATGACTTCGTCCCGAATTACATCGGCATGAATCGCGTTAAAAAATGGCTATTTCCAGGCTGCACAGAGCCTGCAGGGTGCTGTAGAACGTTGTGCCATGCTTAAATATGCAGAGGGAGCTTTGTTTGGTCTTAATACAATGTTGTGTTTTAGTATGACACGCAGATGAGTGCCGCCGCTCTTAGAATTGCTTCAATATAAAATTCCCTGCAAAAAAAGAAAGTAGAAACAGCACTGGGATTTGAAAAGCTAGATAAGTGCACGTCCCACAGGCTGAACGAAGCCTGACACAATATCAAAAATAGTAAGGACAGCACTTAAGAAGAAAAAATGGTGTCTTTATTCCAGCAACGTTTCAGCTCTAAACAGAGCCTTTTTCAAGCAACAACATAAAGTGCAGCAGTGTTTATAAAGGAAGTGCCATAATACACACAATAAAGTGATCAATTACATATTTAAGTCCAAACTGTTATCCATAATGTGTTTTTACAATAAAATTACCAAAAAACATTATTTACTCATAAAAGATCTCACCACTGTGTATTAATTGTTTAAATGTGTCATATGCGTGAATGCAAATTGTTACATAAGTTTAAGTGAACATAATAAAGTTACAGGTGCAATAAATCGTATTGTAATTACATTGCTTCTTTAGAGTAGTTCCTCCTCTCTGGGTATGATGCATCTCCATAGACCATCTGCGGCGTCTCTGTAATCGTACTGCGCATGCGCAAGGTAAATCCATCTGCGCATGCGCGCCTCACATCAATGCGTCTTAGGTTGCTATGGCATTACAGCTGAACTGCTTGTCGCGTGTGACGTATACAATTGCCATAGCGATGCAAGAAGCTTGCACCGGCGCACTGAATCTCCTAGCTCCACAGGCCAGTGAAGCAATAGACCGGAGATGTTGTTCAGGGTAAGTGTAAAGAAGAAATCAATATCTATAAAACCCCACAGGAATGAAAGACCCCACAGAGGACCAACAGTCACACAGGGACACTGCATGACTCAAGGACCCATGGGCGCTCCTAGGATCAACCCGGAAAACCAGGCAGAGCCTCCGAGCGACGGTCCCCATTACTGACACAGGGCGCGCAAGCTCCAAACGACAGCGCTGCTTAATACATATTATAACAAAAACACATAACCCTGTAAACCTTTATAGAGGATAGTCATATTACGACAGACACAGGAGAAAACATCTGATCCCAGGAGTCGGAGCACTCATATTATCTATATAAAAAGAGAGAGAAAAATAAAATTAATAAACAGAATTTTTTTTTAAAATATATATATATACATCAAGATTATATCAAAACTAGCACCTTATGTGCTTTCATACTCAGAAGTGGACGAATGGACAAAAAACAGAAGAGAACCTCAGTTATACATTTGTGGGTAAATTTTAAATTCTACATTTAAACCCCCCGGATATAATGTATCCAATTTATGTATCCATTCCAGTTCCTTACGTTTTAGCAACATACTTCTAGTCCCTGTCTTTCGTTCTAAGGGAATGTGATCAATAATCCAAAATTTTAAATCTTCAGTTTTATGTTTTAATTCCTGAAAATGTCTTGAAACTGGAAGATCCATTTTACCCAGTCTGATCGTGGATTTATGTTTATTTATTCAAACACGACATTCTTGAGTTGTTTCACCTACATATAATAATTTGCAGGGACACATAAGGACATAAATGACATAACTGCTTTTACACGTTAGGAAGTGATTGATTTTAAATCCTCTTCCATTTTTAGGGTGTATAAAAGTATCTCCTTTTATAAGGTGTCGACAATTTTGGCAAGAAAGACAAGGATAACATCCTAATCTAGACTGTGTAGGTCTGGGACATTTTTTTGGTTCAGTGGGGACTAATATATCCTTCAAATTTTTCGATCTTCTATATGCCATTCTAGGTGGAACAGCAAACTCTTTAATTTGAGGAAAGTTAGTTTTAAGGATATGCCATTCTCTACTAATCAGATTACTTATTTTTTGTGAAAATTTATTAAACGTAGTAACACAAGTTACCCGTTGTTCTTCCACACCTTTTTTTTCTTTTTTAAGTAGTGCATTCCTATCGATATTTCGTACCCTCTTTTTATGTAAAGATATTAATCGTCCAGGGTAACCACGTGCTTCAAATTTAGAAGACATTTCTTCAAGTCTGCTGTCTAAAAGAGAGGGGTCAGAAACAATCCTTTTTACTCTAAGAAGTTGGCTGTACGGTAAAGAATTAAGCTCCGGTCTATTGCTTCACTGGCCTGTGGAGCTAGGAGATTCAGTGCGCCGGTGCAAGCTTCTTGCATCGCTATGGCAACTGTATACGTCACGCGCGACAAGCAGTTCAGCTGTAATGCCATAGCAACCTAAGACGCATTGATGTGAGGCGCGCATGCGCAGATGGATTTACCTTGCGCATGCGCGGTATGATTACAGAGATACCGCAGATGGTCTATGGAGATGCATCATACCCAGTGAGGAGGAACTACTCTAAAGAAGCAATGTAATTACAATACGATTTATTGCACCTGTAACTTTATTATGTTCACTTAAACTTATGTAACAATTTGCATTCACGCATATGACACATTTAAACAATATATTCACAG
This sequence comes from Phyllomedusa bahiana, assembly GCA_025379985.1. Lineage (NCBI taxonomy): Eukaryota > Metazoa > Chordata > Amphibia > Anura > Hylidae > Phyllomedusa > Phyllomedusa bahiana. The sequence continues at coordinate 6,780 of JAODAL010022642.1, forward strand.
TGGGTGAGATTTTTTATGAGTGAATAATGTTTTTTGGTAATTTTATTGTAAAAACACATTATGGATAACAGTTTGGACTTAAATATGTAATTGATCACTTTATTGTGTGTATTATGGCACTTCCTTTATAAACACTGCTGCACTTTATGTTGTTGCTTGAAAAAGGCTCTGTTTAGAGCTGAAACGTTGCTGGAATAAAGACACCATTTTTTCTTCTTAAGTGCTGTCCTTTCTATTTTTGAGTCTATTTTTTATGAAATTCCCTGGGCACTTAAGAGGGCAAAACTGACCAAAAAACTCAAGCGGGAATGTAGCCTCATAAAGTCATGGCAGTGACAGCTGGAAAAAAACAAGCTGAGGGCTCATGTGGCAACATCAGTGACAGAGTGTGGAGGTGACGGCGGCAGCCACAGCAGCATGAGGTCAGACAGTGGCGCAATGACATTCTGGAGGTGGCAAAATCAGGAGTAGGCCAAAGAGTGGCACAATGACCCAGTGTGGAGTTGACGGCATCAACAGCAGCAGCAGCAGCAGCATGAGGTCAGACAGTGGCACAATGACATTTTAGAGGTGGCAAAAACAGGAGTAGGCCACAGAGTGGCACAATGACACAGTGTATAGGTCACGGCAGCAGCTACAGCAGCAGCATGTGGTCAGACAGTGGCACAGTGACAGAGTGGTTAGGTCACGGCAGCAGCCACAGCAGCAGCATGAGGTCAGGCAGTGGCACAATGACATTCTGGAGGTAGCAAAAACTGGAGTAGGCCACAGAGTGGCACAATGACAGAGAGTGGAGGTGACGGCGGCAGGAGCAACAGCATGAAGTCAGAGAGTGGCACAATGACACAGTTTGGATGTCACGGCACCAGCAACAGCAGCAGCAGTATGAGGTCAGAGAGTGGCACAATGACAGAGTGTGAAGGTGGGTGGCAATACCAGTCCCTGGTAAAGATGGTTGGTGGCAGATGGAGAAACTGTCAGCAGATGTGTGGCATCAGGCGGGTGGCGGCATCAGAATAGTGGCTGAGGCAGGTAGTTTGAACCCAGACTCATTTCTCACAGTTTGGGTGAGGCGTCATGGCTGATGTAGTCTGACACCTAAGGCATTGGTGTGTGGAAATCCTGGCCGATCCACGCTTGATTCATCTTGACAAAGATCAGTCGTTCCACATGTCCCGTGGACAAGCGGGTTCTCCTTGAGGTAACGATGGCCCCCCGCCGCACTGAACACCCGCTCTGATGCCACACTACTGGCCAGGCAGGACAGCTTCTCCACTGCAAACTCGGCAAGTTGCGGCCACACATCCAGTTTGGCTGCCCAATAGTTCAGCGGATCTTCTAACTGGGGCGGCAGGGTGCTTTTCAAGTAGGCCACCACCTGTTGGTTCAGGGACTGCTCCAGGTCCTGCTGCTGCTGCTGCTGCTGGCGACTGCCCTCCTCACTAGGCGGGTGAAGGAAGCTGCTCATCAGTGACTACAGACTTAGGTTGCTGCTGATGGAGCTGGTACTGCTCCTACCCCCACCTTCCCCAGCAGCTGCGGCAGTAGTACGTGAGCGCTGAAGAACCCCCGGTCAGACCTGTCAGAGGAGGGATGATGCCACACATAGGCAGCGCCCACTGACTACGGAGGATTTCCCTATTGTATTTGAGTTTGTCCTCCCTCTCAATAGCTGGTAAAAAGGCTCCCATTTTGAACCGGTAGCTAGGGTCCAATAGGGTGGAGAGCCAGAAGTCATCCCTCTGCCGGATGCTGACTATTCGGCTGTCACTAGCCAGGCAAATCTGCCTGCTGCGGTCATCTGCACAAGTGACTCCGAGGGTCTTCCTGCCTCCATCTCCACTGTATACTGCCACGGTGCTTGCGGGTCATCTGCCTCGTCTTCCTCATCTCCATCTACCTCCTCCAGCTGCTCCTGCTCCTCCTCTCTTGTCACCTGGGTAGAAAATCCACTCATTTCACCAGACAATGCTTCTGCTCCAATGTCCTCCTCCTCCTCCTCCATTTCAGTCCCCACCGGACTCATGTGGCCACGAGATGTAGTCTCCAGTCCCCTGCCCAGACAGATTTTTCAGCATCTGTTCCAGGACATGAAGCAGTGGAATGACGTTATTCATCCCGTAGTCCTGGCGACTGACAAATAACGTGGCCTCCTCGAATGGCCTCAACAAATGGCAGGTGTCACACATGAGCTGCCACTGGCTGACATCAAAGTTACACAGGGGAGTACTCCTGTCCGCCTGGATCATCAAAAAATCGTTAATGGCCTTTCTCTGTTCATACAGTTGGTCCAACATGTGCAGGCTGGAATTCCAACGGGTGGAAACATCGCATATCAGAGTGTGTTGGGGGAGGCCGTTCTGCCGCTGCAACTCGAGGAGGGTGTTCCTGGCTTTGTAGGAATGGATGAAGTGCAAGCACAGTTTCCTGGCCATTTTTAGAATCTTCTGAATATCGGTGGAATACTTCAGGAACCTTCTCACAACCAGATTGAACACATGCGCCATACAGGGCGCATGGACCATCCCTCCTCAGTGCAGCGCGGACACCATGTTACTCCCATTGTCCATCACCATGGTTCCGATTTGCAGTTGGCGCGGAGAAAGCCACACATCGATTTCTTGCTGCATGACGCGGAGCAGATCCTCCCCTGTGTGACTTCGATCGCCGAGGCAAGCCAGGAGTAGAACTGCGTGACACCGCTGCGCCCTACACAGGTGGTATGAGGGGAGCAGTACTTGTGGAGGCTGAGATGGTGGTGGTGGAGGAGGAGGAGGAGGCGGACATTGGCGCAGGAGCCGTAGTTTGACAACGTGGAGGAGAAAGTGCCGTCTCCTGTCCAAGTTGTTGGTGTGCCTGGGCAGGAAGCACATTTACCCAGTGGGCCGTAAAGGACATGTACTGGTCCTGACCGTAGTTACAGATCCAGACGTCCGCGCTGCCGTGCACCTTGGAACAAACCGATAAGCTCAAGGATTGACCCACCTTCTGTTCTATATATTTATGAAGTGCTGGTACTGCCTTTTTGGAAAAGAAATTACGACTTGTAACTCTCCATCTCGGCTCAGGACGAGCCATTAGTTCTCTGAATGGTGCAGAGTCCACCATTTGGAAAGGGAGGGACTGCAGCACCAACAACTTGGACAGGAGCACGGTCAGCTGCTGCACCTTAGGATGGTTGGACGCATACTGTTGTCTCTTTGCAATCACCTCGCTGAACGACTGCTGGCGCCATGAGTAGCGAGGAGCAGGAGCATCTGGACCGGGAGATGATGTCAAAGAGAAACAGCTCCTTTCTGCAGAGGTGGTGGAGCCTTGACTGGCTGCAATGGCATGCGTGCCACTGGGCGCTGCTGTTGCTGCGGCAGTAGGATGGACCACAACATCTGAGCCACGTTTCTCCCAGTCCACCAGTTTGGTGACGCTGCATGTGTTGACGCAGGGCCGTGGTGCCAACGTTAGCTCCCTGGCACGCTTCACTTTCTGCCACAGATTCTACATATACCCATATTCGGTCCTCCGGTGTCTTAGCAAAGAATGGCCACACCGCCGAGTATCGTATTTTACCGCCAACGCTCCGCACTGAGTGACTACTACCGCCGCTGCCTCGCTGAGCCCCTGTGCCGCTACTTTCTTGAACCTGCGAAGCGGGTTTTTTTACCCCGTGGCCGCTTGGCTCCCGACCTCACACTGCTGCTACCCTGCTGAATAACGGCCACACAACCCTCTTGCTGGCTGCGCCGCTGCCTGACGCGCAAGCTGACGCCCTCTTCTCCTGATGATGATGAAGCCCTTGCCTCACCCGACTCCCTAGTGTGGTCGGCTACATCATCATCTATTTGTGTTTCATCGTCAACTGCTGTCCTCATCACCGGTCTTGGTATGCAGAGGCTGACCGCTCACAACATGACCTCCCATGCCACTCTCCACATCTATACTTTGCCGCCTACTGCAGGAAGCAGGGGATATTGGCCCCATTTCTTCGCTGCCAAGTAGCTGCTGACTGCCCTCCTCAAATTGTTCATCCTCGCTATATAGTGGCGCTGAGCCCAGACCACATAGTAGATCTCTGGCTGAGGGAACCGGATGGGACAGAGGCAGTGAAAGACGGTTTATTTTAGTCACCACAGCAGAAAAACAATGCCTAATTAACCCCTGGATGTAAATTGCGCCAAACAATTGAGCAACCACAAACTACTAGCTTTGTAGCGTGTTACAATGGCGTGTTTTTTACGCTACACAACAAGAGAAAAAATTGTAATTAACCATCGCTTGTGAATTATGCTCCAGGAAAAAATTTATTTTTTGGCGGTGAAAGACGGTTTATTTTAGTCATCACAGCAGCAAAACAACGCTTAATTAACCCCTGGATGTAAATTGCGCCAAACATTTGGCAACCACAAACTACGAGCTTTGTAGCGTGTTACAATGGAGTGTTTTTTACGCTACACAACAAGAGAAAAAATTGTAATTAACCTTCGCTTGTGAATTATGCTCCAGGAAAAATTTTATTTTTTGGCGGTGAAAGACGGTTTATTTTAGTCATCACAGCAGCAAAACAACGCTTAATTAACCCCTGGATGTAAATTGCGCCAAACAATTGAGCAACCACAAACTACGAGCTTTGTAGCGTGTTACAAGGGTATGTTTTTTACGCTACACAACAAGAGATAAAATTGTAATTAACCTTCGCTTGTGAATTATGCTACAGGAAAAATTTCTTTTTTGGCAGTGAAAAAGACGGTTTCTTTTAGTCACCACAAAAGCAGAACAACGCTTAATTAACCCCTGGATGTAAATTGCGCAAAAGAATTGAGCAGCCAAAAATGAAGTGGTATTTGTATTGCAAAAACGCTGTTTCTTTAAATGAATACAACAGGAACAGGCTTAGATCCCCCTTGGATATTCAATGTGCTGTGAGCAGATAGTATTAAAATGTATATGCAGCTGCACTGGACGCACACAACTTCAGATCCAATACCCCACAAAATCAGAAATAGAACGTAAAGAGAAGCAGTCTCTGAGACAAGTTGAGACACCCCCCAAAAATCGCTGTATAAAAATCAGTTCTTCAGTAAGAGCTATTACAAGCAGCCGCGGCGACACCTTCCCTAATCAGTACAGTGAGAGCGGTATGAGCTCCCAGCGTCGCGCCCGGACTTATATAGTGCGATGACATCACAGAATCCCGCCGGTCTCTGATTGGCTTCATCTCTGCACATGTCATGTAGGTTACGCCTTTCTTCCTCCCAGACTTATTTGCCCCATGTAACGCCATGTGCTCGCAGCCATTTTATCAATCAAAAGCACACTTCGTTCACCCGAAGTACCCCAAACTTCGACTTCATTCAGAACCGAAGTTTTCCTGAAATTCTAAACGAATTCCACTTCGTTAGAATCAATTCACCCATCTCTAGCTATAACCAGTTATACACACAGCGTGAACTGATGAAACACACGTGAGGAATGCACACTGCCCCCCCTCTTCCACCTCTGTTATCAGGCAGGAGGCTGTATGACTGTGTTACATTGAGGGAACACTGGACAGAGAACTGTGTTATATGAAGGGATCTCTCAGTTAAACAGTCAGTAATTAGTCAGATCATTCACCTAAATGCTGGGAGATGAGTATACAGCCAGCAGTCCTCTCACATAGCTGGTTTTACTTTCGGCTTTAACAGCTCAGAGGGGAGTAAACACCTAGAGTGCAGCCAGCCAATCACAGTGCAGGGGGCGTGTCCGGGGCGTTTCCTGTCTGGGGGCGTATCCCAACAGAATGAATGGAAGGTCAGTCAGCCAATCACAGTTCAGGGGGCGTGTCCATGGGCAGAATCCGTCCGGGACGTGTCCCGACTAGCCAATCACAGAAAAGGGGGCGTGTCCCGAAGAGCAGCAGCAGAAACAGAAAACAGATGCACAGAAAAGCTCATATCTACTATACTATACTATAGTATATCTACTATACTAAGTGACTTAGGTAATGCAACCCAATTACAAAAGTGCTTCTTTTACTGTCCCCATAATCTGTGATATGATCTTTGTAGCGAGAATCCCCCTTTAAGACAAAAACACAATTTAGATACAAAATACACGCGCAAGCTCTCACAGATGTTATTTTATGTACGAACCTGTTTCTTTTCCGCGTGTGCACATATAATCAGGATATGCGCAATCAGGCCCGCCATTAGGTGGGTACAGGCAGTACTCCCGTATGGGGCCCGGGCAGTCTGAGAAGCAAGGGGGGCCCGCCGCCACCGGCAGGTACCGCCCCCCTTGCTTCATAGTAATAGTACAGAGAACAGGCCTATGGCCTGTTCTCTGTACCATGATGAGTGTGGCGCTGCGCCGCTGTGTATGTCTGGGGCCCGGCGATGCTGAGGGGGGCCCGCGCTGCGTGTCCGGTCACAGCTGCGCTTGATGACATGAGCGCACTGCGCGCTGTGACCGGAGCAGCTGGGCCCTCCTCTTTCTCTGTGTGAGGAGGGGCCCGCGCGGCTCTGCGTCTGTGAAGGGGCCGGCGCTATTTACTTACAGCTACAGCAGCCTCTGTCACCTCCTTCCAGCGTCTCCTGTGATTAGAGTCGGCCCCGCCCCTCTCTGCCTGTGGGCGGGGCTTCAATGACTCCTGCCGGCAGAGGGAGGAGTGGCCGACTGCGATCACACAAGACGCTGGAGAACAGGAAGGAAGTGATAGAGCGACGCTGCTGCAGCTGTATGAAAAGAGCGCGGGCCCTCCTCATACTGAGGTAATGTGGGGCCCCAGTAAAGCCCCCCCCCAGCCCCATCGACCCCCACCCCCGAGGCTGGTAGGCTCTGTGTGTGTGAGGGTGGGGGGTCTGTGTGTGTGTGACACTGGGATGGGCTGTATGTGTGTGAGAGAGGCTGGGGGTGGGGAGGCTGTGTGTGTGTGAGAGAGGCTGGGGGAGGCTGTGTGTGTGTGTGAGAGAGGCTGGGGGTGGGGAGGCTGTGTGTGTGTGAGAGGCTGGGGGAGGCTGTGTGTGTGTGTGAGAGGCTGGGGGAGGCTGTGTGTGTGTGAGAGAGGCTGGGGGTGGGGAGGCTGTGTGTGTGTGAGAGAGGCTGGGGGAGGCTGTGTGTGTGAGAGAGGCTGGGGGAGGCTGTGTGTGTGTGAGAGGCTGGGGGTGGCTGTGTGTGTGTGAGAGAGGCTGGGGGAGGCTGTGTGTGTGTGAGAGAGGCTGGGGGTGGGGAGGCTGTGTGTGTGTGTGAGAGGCTGGGGTGGGGAGGCTGTGTGTGTGTGTGTGAGAGGCTGGGGGTGGGGAGGCTGTGTGTGTGTGAGGCTGGGGGTGGGGAGGCTGTGTGTGAGAGAGGCTGGGGGAGGCTGTGTGTGTGTGTGAGAGAGGCTGGGGGAGGCTGTGTGTGTGTGAGGCTGTGGGGAGGCTGTGTGTGTGTGAGAGAGAGGCTGGGGGAGGCTGTGTGTGTGTGAGAGAGGCTGGGGGAGGCTGTGTGTGTGTGAGAGAGGCTGGGGGAGGCTGTGTGTGTGAGAGAGAGGCTGGGGGAGGCTGTGTGTGTGTGAGAGAGGCTGGGGGAGGCTGTGTGTGTGTGAGAGAGGCTGGGATGGGGAGGCTGTTTGTGTGTGAGATAGGCTGGGGTGGGGAGGCTGTGTGTGTGTGAGAGAGGCTGGGGTGGGGAGGCTGTGTGTGTGTGTGAGAGAGGCTGGGGTGGGGAGGCTGTGTGTGTGAGAGAGGCTAGGGGAGGCTGTGTGTGTGTGTGAGAGAGAGGCTGGGGGTGGGGAGGCTGTGTGTGTCTGAGAGAGGCTGGGGGAGGCTGTGTGTGTGTGAGAGAGGTTGGGGAGGCTGTTTGTGTGTGAGAGAGGCTGGGGGAGGCTGTGTGTATGTGTGAGAGAGGCTGGGGAGGCTGTGTGTGTCTGAGAGAGGCTGGGGAGGCTGTGTGTATGTGTGAGAGAGGCTGGGGGAGGCTGTTTGTGTGTGAGAGAGGCTGGGGAGGCTGTGTGTGTGAGAGAGAGGCTGGGGTGGGGAGGCTGTGTGTGTGTGAGAGAGGCTAGGGGAGGCTGTGTGTGTGTGTGAGAGAGAGGCTGGGGGTGGGGAGGCTGTGTGTGTCTGAGAGAGGCTGGGGGAGGCTGTGTGTATGTGTGAGAGAGGCTGGGGAGGCTGTTTGTGTGTGAGAGAGGCTGGGGGAGGCTGTGTGTATGTGTGAGAGAGGCTGGGGGAGGCTGTGTGTGTCTGAGAGAGGCTGGGGGAGGCTGTGTGTATGTGTGAGAGAGGCTGGGGGAGGCTGTTTGTGTGTGAGAGAGGCTGGGGGAGGCTGTGTGTGTGAGAGAGAGGCTGGGGGAGGCTGTGTGTGTGTGAGAGAGGCTGGGGAGGCTGTGTGTGTGTGAGAGAGGCTGGGGGAGGCTGTGTGTGTGAGAGAGAGGCTGGGGGTGGGGAGGCTGTGTGTGTGAGAGAGGCTGGGGGAGGCTGTGTGTGTGTGAGAGAGAGGCTGGGGTGGGGAGGCTGTGTGTGTGTGTGAGAGAGGCTGGGGAGGCTGTGTGTGTGTGAGAGAGGCTGGGGTGGGGAGGCTGTGTGTGTGTGAGAGAGGCTGGGGGAGGCTGTGTGTGTGTGAGAGAGGCTGGGGGAGGCTGTGTGTGTGTGTGAGAGGCTGGGGGAGGCTGTGTGTGTGAGAGAGAGGCTGGGGAGGCTGTGTGTGTGAGAGAGGCTGGGGGAGGCTGTGTGTGTGTGAGAGAGGCTGGGGGAGGCTGTGTGTGTGTGAGAGAGGCTGGGGGAGGCTGTGTGTGTGAGAGAGAGGCTGGGGGAGGCTGTGTGTGTGTGTGAGAGAGGCTGGGGGTGGGGAGGCTGTGTGTGTGTGAGAGAGGCTGGGGGTGGGGAGGCTGTGTGTGTGTGAGAGAGGCTGGGGGGTGGGGAGGCTGTGTGTGTGTGTGAGAGAGGCTGGGGGAGGCTGTGTGTGTGAGAGAGGCTGGGGAGGCTGTGTGTGTGAGAGAGAGGCTGGGGGAGGCTGTGTGTGTGTGAGAGAGGCTGGGGAGGCTGTGTGTGTGAGGCTGGGGGGGACTGTGTGTGAGTGGGGGCGGGGTGATGGGATTGACAGAGGGTGGGGTTGACGTGGGGGCGGGGCGATGGGGTTGGCAGAGGGTGGGGTTGACGCGGGGGCGGGGCGATGGGGTTGGCAGAGGGTGGGGTTGACGCGGTTGGTGGGGTTGACGTGGGGGGGGGGGGCCCAGATGCTTCACCTGTATGGGGCCATGAAATTTCTGATGGCAGCCCTGTGCGCAATACATGTTCTAGGATCGATGCAGACATGTATAGTGTGGGCATGTAATGCTCAGCAGTACATGCCCACTGCGTGCATCTATATTTTTTTGTTTTCCTAAACATATCTGTTTAAAATCATGTGACATAAATGACATCACAGACATGCACAGTAATGCACTCCAGACACCGGTTTCATATTACTATGTGGGGAAACTCTGGTGAGTGTTTTTCCCCTTCGATTATGAATAAATTGTTTTGCACAGGTGTTTACTGTTACCAATTTATCTACAATTATGAGTTTATTGATTTTTTGCACATTATATGTGATGAATCTTTCAGGGTGCTTTCACACTGCATTTTTTGGGGCGTTTTTTGTGCAGAAATGTACAGCATTAATTACAATAACAAATATGATAATAAATGGCAATCAAATTCATGAAACAGTATAAGGTTGCTCTCACATGCAGGTGCATTTTTTATGTGTTTTTCTGATGCGTTTTTTGTGCAGAAAGGCACAACAGTTAATGCTGTACATTTCTGTACAAAAAACGTATCAAAAAACGCACCAAAAATGCATCTGCGTGTGAAAGCATCCTTATACTGTTTCATGAATTTGATTGTAATCTATTATCATATTTGTTACTGTAATCAGTTTTATCACAATATTATATGATTATGAAAATTAACTTTATTGATCAATTGTATGTTAATTATATTCTTGGGTTTACATATCACTTATACGCATTGCACCACATTGCTTGAGATTGCTCTAATGGTGAGCTGAAATGTTGCAAAGACAATGGTGAATAAATCACAAGTTCTACTTTTTGTCATTGAATGGACAGCTGTGGATTTTTCTGAATTTAATATTTGATCTAGCTATGTGAAAAGATCAATTTTATGGATCCAAAATATGATGCAAGTGGATTATATAGAAGCATGAAAACTGCCATATTTTTAAACATTCCACTTTTGATTTAACTTGAATTCTCTGAAGAGAATTATGACATTCTCTATTGGAATTAGAAACACTGTTAAAGGAGAATACTGTTGGGTATATGACACCATATATAACAGCACAACTATGCACAGTCAGTGAGTAAACTGTGTGTTTTTACTTGTTTTATACTTCTTTAGGCAGAGACTTTACTCTCTGAAAAATAAGTGTGAGTGCTGAGGGTATGGGGAAAGGTAAAAAAAAAAATGAGTGTGCATATCTTTAAATACTCAGGACTGAATTTGACACCGCAGCGTCAGTGAAATCCTGCTCGTACTTTCAGGATGGGTAGCAGCAGGTGACACCTGTTCCAGGAAAAACAGAGAAAAAAAAATTGACCAGGGCAGCATTCATATAGCAAAGGCTGGATTAAATCAAAGGGCAAAGAGGAGTTCCTACTGCCAGTGCTACCCATAAAATTTATCTCCACTATAAAGAAATGTAACTACTAAATTTTGTCTTGATCAACAACAGAATTAATGTATTTATTGTTAACTGGTCAAGTGCCAGCTTGATTATGTATGTAGATTTTTTTATGTAAATGTTTTAGCTTTGCATCTAAGTACAGACATAATATAACTGACCATGTCAATGCAGCAGAAATGAGTTTATAAAATCACAATTTGACATACAGAAGTGGTGCAAATTTTTCTAGATGTGTCATATGCATAAAATCACCAAATGTTTCTGTAACACTGAGACAGGCTAAAAAGCTGATAAATACATTGCTATATGAGTAGCTGATATATTATACAAGAACCTGGATGTTAAACTATTTATTAAATACACTTTAGGAAAAGCAAAAAGCAAAACAGACCCAGCGATAACGATACCAACGGTGCTGTTCTTTATTTAATTTCAATACATCCAATGGAGGTGCAGGGGGGACCCACAAACGACGCGTTTCGGGCTAAAGGGGAGCCTTTTTTCACGGTCACGGTGACCGTGAACAAAGGCCCCCCTTTAGCCGAAACGCGTCGGTTTGTGGGTCCCCCCTGCACCCTCCATTGGATGTATTAAAAATGAAATAAAGAACAGCACCTTTGGGTATCGTTATCGCTGGGTCCGTTTTTCTTTTTGCTTTTCCTAAAGTGCATTGTGGGCTTATGAACTGAGAGCCAGGACGCCGTGCGAGGACGACAGGTGCCATACAGCTGGTTATATGGAAGAAAATTATCATCCCTTTCGGTGAGCTGCTGTCTACTTTACCGTTTTGGTTTATGCATCATTGTAGTTATTAAATATATGTATTTAATAACTTGCTTCTTTCATTTACAGCTTCTACAGTAAGTTTATCATGGTTTGCTTAAAGTTCTACATATAGGAGTGTTGCTCAGCTCAGCATTGTGGGGGCCTTAAAAGGGGACAGAAAATGATGGCATCTCACTATGAAATGCCCTCATTGTCTAATCCACCTCTGGGACCTGCACCTATTTCGGAATGGGCCCTCAAAAGTCACAGCGCAGACTGGAGAGCTGGTCACGCTTGCGCACTGCTTGCCATTCTGTTCTATGGGCGTTCTGAGCAGAGCTGAGCACACCGCTCTGCATTACTCGGAACTACCATAGAACAGAATGAAAAGTAACTGCGCAAGTGTGACCAGCTCTCCAGTTTGTGCTGTGACTTTAGCTTATCATTTTCTATAGTAGTAAAACCTCTTTCAACAGCAGCCTATTTTTTTATTTGCATTCGTTTTTTTCCTCCCCAGCTTCCAAGAACCAAAATGTTTCCTTCTAGATAATCGTATAATCGGCTTGCTGTTTTGTGAAATTAGATTATCTTCTTACCGTTACCATAAACATACCTCCCAAGTGTCCCTATTTTGGAGGGACAGTCCCTATTTTTAACCCTTGTCCCTCTGAGCTCTATAAATGTCCCTCTTTTCTTTTGCGAAAAAGATTTGCATCAATAAACTATCTTGCTTTAAAAAGTATCTGATTGCTTCCTCGCTGTATATTATATAACAACTTACTTAATATTTTATCACTGGATACAATGCAATCCTGAAAATGTGTCCCTTTTCGGCTGCCTAAAAAGTTGGCATGTATGTGTTTGGGTGTGGTTAGAGGCGTGTCTTGGTGTGATGTCATTTGATTGGACTTGGTTAGATGAGTGGCCTGAGGTGTCTCTTTGCAATATCTAAAAGTTGGGAGATATGCCATAAACCGTACCATTTAATGTACTGGGAAACCAATTTCACTCTTTGATATAAATAACGAGTTATCTGTATTCTGCAGGTCAATATGAATCTGGTGATACCAAATGTGTAACGTTTTCACTATGTTTTAATACTTTCAAATAAATTATCTTTTAACTTTGCGCCACAGCAACATTTTCTGCCATCAATAACTTTTTTGTTTTTACATCCATGGCCCTGAGTTTGGTGCTCATTTTTGATGACTCAAGTGTAGTTTTTCTTGGTACTATTTTGGGATACATCCATCTTTTCAATCACTTTTTATTCCAATTTCGTGAAATGACAAAAAAAAACGCAATTTTGGCTCTGGGAATATATATATATATTTTTTTTTCTGCAGTGTTTCGCATAGGGGATAAATGATGTTATGGACACAGCTTTACCAATTATGTGTAACTTTAAAAAAAAAAAAATATTTGTAAAATGGCAAAAGGAGATGTCTTGAACGTTTAAATTTTTAATTAAGCTCCTGTCTGCCGTGGCAACCGCTCAGAACCCTGTGATCACAGCATCGTTTCTCACCCATTAAGATGCCATGGCTGCGATCATCACTGCCTCCAAAAATTTAAACAGCACGGATGGGAGTTGCTTTCAATTCCTGCTATTAGTGGTAGGTGTCATCTGTATTTAACAGCCAGTACCTACCGTGTACGGAGCAGGCTCAGTGAGTGAGCCAGCTCCATACATCTTTACTGGCATTATGACATACCTGTATGTCAAATGCCAATAAGGGGTCAACACATAATCACATTCATACAGGAATGGGTCAAGAAATAAACATACAGTACAAATATGATTTTTTTTTACATAGTTGTATCTGCAGTCAGCATTGTCGTCAAATATTGTCATCAAACAGGTTTGGACGACATTTTAAAAGTATATTTTTTGGCAAAGTTTATATGGATGGAAAGCATAGCAAGTATATAAAAGAGACATATATAAATAAATCAATACCACAGTGTTCCCATAACAAATTTTGTGTTCTTATGGTTCTGAGTGTATAGGAGTGCTTAAGGGCAGTGGCAGAAGTACCATCATAGCAGCTGTAGCGACTCCCTGGGGGGCCCGAACAGCAGTACAAATTAGGTTTCTGTTTGTTGCCGGCTGGGCCCCCCATGTCAAATAACCACCCATTATGTCTTCCTAAGACTTCTGGAGTCCCTGGACTGAGTGAGCCAGCTGCACTGCATACAAGTAAGTATATGTGTATATGAATGTGACTGTATGTATATATGTGTGTCTAGGTGTCTGTAATTTGTGTATCAATATATATCTGTGTGTGTAGATGTTTGTGGAATAATGTTGTACCGTGTTAGCCATAGAAAGTAGTAGAAGAGTGAAGAAAGCAGGTGATACCTTTTAGGGGCTAACTGAGTATATTTGATGGTAAGACTTCGAGAGTATTAGCTCTCTCCCTCAGACATGGTGTTATACAAGATACTGAAAATGTACAGAGTTTTTATACACAAATTACATGGACCTCCAAAGGATGATCTTAAAATCTTTAAATTAACAAAATGCAATATAAGCAGAGAAGTTATTTACAACAGGTCAAGAAATAAACAATCTGGAGACTTATGAGGCATGACGGAGGTATCAGTAATTCTTGCTCTTATCTCTTTGCTATCAGGTGGTGATTTGTGACCCTCACAGTTCATATATTGTGTGACATGATACTGGCATGGATATTATAGCCAAATTGCAAACTTTGAAATCTTTGCATTAGCTTATATTCTCATTCCTTCCTCTCCCTCTGAATCTTAAAATGTCCCATTAAAACCACAACCTGCATATCTTCAATAGAGTGGTCTTCTCTGGAGAAATGTGCTGCCACTGGGAGATTTGTTCTGCTGTTATTAATGGTGAATATGTGCGAGTTCATGCGATGACTGAGTCTCTGTCCTGTTTCCCCACATACAGGACTATGGTGGGACAATACACACACATAATGAGAGAGACCACATTGGAAGACCTGCAGGATAATGTCTCCCTAATTCAGTGCACCTGCTGTGACTGTAGGACAGGTACACTGTCAGCGGTGTGGATGTGCCTGCAGGTCTTGCACCTGTTTTGTAGACATGAGGTGCCATTTTCAGTTGGGGCCTTCAGGGCACTCCGAACAATAATACGCCATAGGTTTGGTGGTTGCCAAAAGGAAAGGAGAGGGGGGACTGGGAATATTTCTTTGAGTCTGTTGTCCCTATGTAGCACAAGTTGAAGTTCCTTGGTAATCGTTTGTAGGATCTCCACCTGTGGGTTGTAGATGACAACTAGGGGCACTCGGGCTTCATTCTGGGTCTCTTTATATGTGAGCAGACTGTCTCTGTTAATGGCTGCTCTTTTGTTTATTTGGTTGTCCGCCAGTTTTGGTTTGTATCCAAATTGGAGAAATTTCGTCCTCAGATCCAGGAGTTGCTTGTCCAGGTCTGCCTTGTCGGAGCAAATACGATTGTATTGTGTAGCCTGACTGTAAATAATAGATTGTCTTGTGTGCTTGGGGTGGAAGCTGTCATTTCTCAGGTAGGCCATTTTGTCTGTGGGTTTGTGGTATATTGATGTGAGTAGCCGGTGGTCTTTAATGTATATTGTGGTATCCAGAAAGTGGATTTTGCTCTCTGAATAGGTAAGCTTAAGGTTGATGGTGGGGTGAAAGTCACTGAAGTCATTATGGAATTGAAGTAGGCCCTCCTCACCTGCAGTTCAGATGACAAGAATATCATCAATATAACGAAGGTACATCAATGGTTTGGTGGTGCATGTTGATAAATATGCTCCTTCAAGTTCTGCCATAAATAGATTTGCATATTGGGGTGTACATCTGGATCCCAGTGAAGTTCCCATTAACTGTAGATATAGATTCTCCCAAAAAGTAAAATAGTTGTGGCTAAGGATGTGATGTTTGTGTGTATGTAATATCTACTTAAGGGATTGATCCCACGGCAAGGTTTATTGGTCGGTTTTTCAGATGGTTTGTGGTTTTAGAAACCATCTGAAAGCCGACATGCAACGCTCCCCATAGACTTCAATTCATAATCCGTTCAGCAGTCCCCACTGAACAGCATTTCTGCCAGATGGTTTTTCATACCACCTGCGGTACGAAAAACTTAGAACATGCTCATTCTTCTTCTCAGTTTCCAGACAGAAAATTAACATTGAAGTAAATGAAAACTGAGCAGAAAATGTGTGTCTGGTTTTTGTCCAGGTTTTGGGCAGTTTTCGGAGAAAAAAACTGCATTTATACTTTTCTGCTTCAAACACTGCTCAAAAACCTAGACAAACTCAGTGATAAAAATAGTAAAAAAAAAAAAAAAAAAACGAAAACTGCTAAGAAAACTATCGGGTTTTGTGTTGAAAAACGTCCAAAAACTGGTTGGGATGGACAGTTCTGCTGAAGTCAAAACTGAGCAGATTTTGTCCTTTGCCATTTGAACACACCCTAAGTGACCACTACTCAGTGAATGGTAAAGAGGTTGATGCTCCCACAGCAAAAAAATTAAGTAAAATTTATTCTGTAAACAATTAAAGAATAGCAGTCCGCTAATATCAGAGATATCAGTACATGTCTGGCGTGTGAGTGGCATGTGTAGTATGTTTCTAGCATGTGACTGGTTTGTGCGGAATGAGTTTGGCATGTGAGTGATGTATACAGGATGTGACTGGTGTGTGCGGGATGTGACTGGCGTATTCAGGATGTAAGCAGGATGTGTCCAGCGTGTGACCAGCATGTGAGGGATGTCTAGCGTGTGACTGGCGTCTGCGGAGTATGTCTATAGCATGTGGGTGATGTATGCGGGATGTGTCTGGCGTGTGAGTGGAGTATGCCAGATGTGTCTGGCGTGTGAGTGGCAAGTGTGAGATGTGTCTAGCATGTGACTGGCATGTGCAAGATGTGTCTAGCGCAGGGGCGTTGCTAGAGTCCTAAAACATCTGGGCCCCGGGCTCTCTGTGTTAGGTTTTGCTCAGTAGGGCTGGGTTCACACGGCATTTTTCATGGCACATTGTGAACTGTGCCATGTATTTTTACAGAGAAAAAAAAAAAGTTTATTCCTGTAACTAGCGTTGAGCGATTATTGTCGACAAAGTTGAAATCGGCACGGTATTTACCTTGATCGGATTTTGTCGATCACGCGATAATTTAAGTTAAAATCTGTGCATAATCTATTAATATCGCGCCATTTTCGGCGCTTCCTGTCATTTTAGCGGCCAGCAAATCAGCTTACAGAATAGAGCAGGGTGAGATGTGTGTGCGACGTCATGACTGGGATGTGTATGGTTGCGATTGGCTGGAAAAATCACATTTCATAATGCAAATTGTATTCAGAGTGTCCAAAAGGTCATTTGGCTGGTTTGGCATTTAGGAGACTGTAAAAGACAACAATTGTACACGTTTTCTTGTAAATACCTTATTCCAATTGCTCATTTCTTCATGAAAATTTTAAGCACTGTCAATGGTTTTGGGGTTATGGTGCTGTGAAAAACAGCTATAATCCAGATCCTATTGTAAAAAATGTTGTTTCTAACAGTCATTTATTCTTCACCATTTTTAAAAGTGTCCGAGAGGTAATTTGTCAAATTTTTGGGGTCCGTGTGCTGTAAGCAGACAGCTATAATCCAAGTCCAATTATAAAAAATGTGGTTTCTAACAGGCATTTCTTCTGCACAATGTTTACAAGTGTCCGAAAGGTCATACTTTTTCCAGCTTTTGAGGTCTGGTTGCTGTAAAAAAACAGCTATAATCCAGGTCCTATTCCCAAAAATGTTTTTAAAAAAGCCCTTTTATTCTGGCTAATTTTATTGAGTGTTGAAAAGGCCATTTTTGCTGCTTTTGGGGTCAACCAGCTGGAAAAGACTGCTATATTCAAGGTTCTATTAAAATAAATCTTGTTTCAAATATTAATTTCTTCCTGCTAATTTTACTCTCTGTGTCTATAAGGGCATTTCTGCTGGTTTTGGGGTCAGGCTAATGTGAATGGGATACCAGGGGTGCATATAGGGCAGTACTACGGTCAGTGGCCCTCGGCCTTTGTCAACATACATGCGCATTTACAAGAAGGGAGACATTATGCACATTAAGGGTATGGGAACCATAGAAAATGGCATGCCAACTAAATGCTATCATGGCAATACTGCCAGGATCTACAATGTGAAACAGCATGCTATTGGTATAATTGTGAACAAGCAGATACATGGTAAAACCCTTGGGCAAGAATCAATGTTCGTGTGGAATACATTCGCCACCCCAAAAACAGAGACAGTTTCCTCCAGCACGTTCAGTAGAATGAGAAAGAAAGCCAGGAAAAGGGCACCTGGGTGGAACTGGAGCGTCAACCAGCATTTCCAAGTGAAGCTCACTTCGTCCGTACTCATACGGAGGGACAAGCACTGTCGTATAGGCAGAAATTTCTCAAGCCTTACCCAGGTCTTGACTATCTTCTGAGGAAGGCTCGAGGTCTTAGGTCACACTTCCGGCATCCGCACTCTGCTTCGGCCCAACTGCCAGCATTGCTGCGTCATCTGGACCTTCCCGTCAACGGTCTTAATTTCTTTGTACAAATTTTATTGGGAATGTGCATAAGGGCATTTTGTCTGGTATTAGGGTCATGCTGCTTTAAAAGACAGCGGTACTCAATGTCCTATTCAGAAAACTCCAAACTCCATGTTCCAAATCAAAAGTCAGCAATTTCCTTCAACCCCCTTCATTTGACAGTAGAATGCAGGAATTTGAGACAGGCCTTGATGACCAACTGGAGACATCTGTTGCGTCTTCTTCACCTTCTAATGTCACGGTGGAACAACGTCAGCAACATGCCAACAGTAGAATGGCAAGTAGCCGTAGCAGCAGCAGCATTGAAAAAAATGTTTTTTAAAACAGTCAATTTCTCATTGGGAATTTTTATTCTGAAGTTTTGCTGGTCTTGGGGTCAGGCTACTTTAAGTGGATGCCAGGGGTGCCAATAGGGCAGTATTCCTGTCAGGGGTCCTAATCAAAAAGGTGCCCGGTGATATGTTAAAAATAGGAAGTAGTAATGGGTGGGTGCCCCATTTAATTTAGCTGCATGTGGCCATGAAACAGTTAATAGATGACTGACGGCAGCCTGGCTCTCACCACACCCACTCTAACTACGGCCCTGCCAGCTGAACCTCCGTGTTGCCCATTGGGATGTTCTTGCTGCTACATATATGACAAGTTGTTGGTCCCTGGTGCAAAAAGTGATAGTGGTCTCCTGCCAGTTACCATGTGCCATTTCCAATACCGGTGTCTTGTTTTGTGTCAAAGGGGCCCTGTAACAGCTGCTACCATTGTACCTGCTGTGGGTATGCCGTCATCATGTTTTCGGTTACCCATTGAACGGAATGAATTATTTTAGCCTGTGAATTTTTTTCTGTGACTCTTGTAGCCTAATTGTCTTGACTAAGATGTACCACGTATCCAGTTTACTGTTGTGAATGCTAATTCCAGCTTCACCTCAATGAAAAATGAACCTGGTGTTCCTCTCCCAAAGACTTTAATGGGAATCGGAGATTAATTGAGGATCGAAAAAAGGCGAGATGATTCCCCAAAATCTGGAATCTACTCGAAGCAGATTATTGGCCGAATCGCTCATCACTTATTGTTAACACATTACGCTGTAATTTTTTTAAATCCTGCAGTGCTTGAGCTTCTCAGCTTCTTTCCCATAATGCTCTCGAAGGGCCAAATATTCACATAAAAATATAGAATAAAGAATATAAGATAATACATCCCTTTGAATACCACAAAAAAACATTGTACAAATGTGTACCTACATGACTCTGTATAACCTGCCATATAATATAAAATAAATTAGGCAGAAACCGAAACCCATTAGCGCTGTGACAACAAATATAAAACAGCGCATGCGCTGAGAATATAGCGCAGCTTATAAAACTTGTAGTTTCTACACAAAGTCCAAGCACATGCGGATCAAGAAAAAAACAAAAAACATAATCTAAATTATACACCCCTATCATATTGAAATAGCAGTGATTTTCGCATCAACCAACTATCAATGAAATAAATAATGCATAGAAATACCCTATATGTTATGAAATGGCAGCCAATAAGGTATACACAGCTACATAAAAACATGAATAATTAAAAACATACATAGCAATGATTAAAATGCAAGATGGATCCAACCGAATGTTTAAAGCATAATACAGTATTGCATATCTATAAAGTTATTATCAACAAGCACAAAAAAAAGATTGCTTTATATTATTTAGTAATGATATAATATTTAATTTCGCCTGTTTAACCCTTTCGGCCACAAAGTATCACATGTGATCATCCAAAAGGCCTCTCTGTCCCTCAACTGTTGAATAATATTGCCACCCCTCTTGGATGGCAAAACTTTTCTATTGCAAAAGCTCGGAATGTTTTGATATTAGAATGATGTTTGTCAACAAAGTGACATGCTGCTTGAGAAATAGTTCTGAAACCAGGATTATGTATGTTATTTAAGTGTTCACCCACTCTCACTTTAAATTTGCGTGAAGTGGATCCTACATAAAATAAATTACATTGGATACATTCTATCAAATATACAACGCCACTAGAATTGCAATTCAAATATTGCTTAATGTCAAACGACTTATCATTTACTGAAAAGGACTTTGTTATTTTCTCAGATTGACAAGTTTTGCATGGAAACGTACCACACCTATAGAAACCCCTTTGTGCTAGCCAAATTGTTTGTGTTTTCGTAGACGAAAAGTAATTAGGGGCTATAATATTCCCTATAGTACAGGGGCGTTTAGTGACCACCCGACAACCTTGTGATAAAAGATTATGAAGGATCTCATCATCATACAGAACTGGTAGATGTTTATGAATAAAATCAGTTATAGCTGCTGTATGAATGCTATCTTCCAATACAACTGTTGGTCTGTATTGAGACTGTGTGTATATAGATGGTTTTAAAAGTTGTGACCGTGTTTTTTTGTTGACAATGGACATAGCCCTCTCTACCACCCATGTGGGGGTAACCTCAAGCAGTGAGTCTACGTTTAATATGGGAGGCCTCAATTAGAAAATACTGTTAAACCACAAAAAAAGTGGAAAAACCGTACTTGTGAAATGTTTTTTTTTTTTTTTTACTTTCACTGTCCGGTATAAATGATGCGTTTTCTGTATTCTGCACGTTGATATGATTCTGGCAATACCAAATATTTACGGTTTGCATTAGTCCTTTACCTTTTTTTTTGCATTCAAACTGGTAGCTGTTTAAAAAACAATAAAGTATTTAAATAGAAGTCATTTAAAAAAATTAAAATTTCGGGCCTTATCTAAATTACCCAATTTCATGCTGAAGTCGCCATCAGCGAGCTTTCCAGGAAGCTCCCAGCATGCCCTGCTTGTGTGATATCACACTCCCATAATCCCCAGCGGCGCAGACTGCCAGGGACAGGGAGAAACGTGTGAAACATAGAACTAGATGACTGTGTTAGTCACTGAGGTTCAGTACGGGACAGCTGGGGCTGAACTGCTACGTAGAGATGGACGAATTTCTCAAAAATTCGATTCGCCGACTTCGCAGAATTTTCCAACAAAATTTGTTTCGGTCCGAATTACTTTGGGACGAATCGCGTTAAAAAACAGCTATTTCCAGGCTGCACAGAGCCTGTAGAGTGCTGTAGAACGTTGTGCCATGCTTAAATATGCAGAGGGAGCTTGGTTTGGTCTTCATACAATGTTGTGTTTTAGTATGACACGCATATGACTGCTGCCGATCTTAGAATTGCTTCACTATAAAATTCAAACATGGAGGGGAGAGGCATGGACCGCACAACCTCACACTATACGTTTATCTAATGCTTCTCAGCAAAACTATATAAAAATGAACAGGAGGTTCTTGGTATACTCTTTGATCAAAACGTATAGGGCCACTTGCCACGTCGAGGCGACCTCTATTAAGTGGGTCCCTACGCTAAATGGGGGTAACACTGCATGGCGGCCACCACCGCAGCAAAAACCACACAGATGGGGGGCACAGCCCAGTGGCCCAACAGCACCACTGCTGCCAGACCTAGCCCCCCGGCTCTGGACTGCAACACCCCACCAGCACAGCATCACAGCAGCAATGGCCGCCACACAGCACCACCACCACAAAAGGAAAGGTAGACACTGCTCACCTTCCCAGGGCTCCCTGCATACAGACTGCAAGAAACAGGGCTTTAACCCTTATAAGGACTACTGCTAATTAAAAACACCTGGGCCAAATGGGGAGGAGAGCTGGTCCATGTGTGCAAAGAAATAGACATATATATTCAAACATGGAGGGGAGAAGCATGGACCGCACATCCTCACACTATACGTTTATCTAATGCTTCTCAGCAAAACTATATAAAAAATGAACAGGAGGTTCTTGGTATACTCTTTGATCAAAACGTATAGGCCCACTTGCCACGTCGAGGCGACCTCTATTAAGTGGGTCCCTACGCTAAATGGGGGTAACACTGCATGGCGGCCACCACCACGGCAAAAACCACACAGATGGGGGACACAGCCCAGTGTCCCAACAGCACCACTGCTGCCAGACCTAGCCCCCCGGCTCTGGACTGCAACATCCCACCAGCACAGCATCACAGCAGCAATGGCCGCCACACAGCACCACCACCACAAAAGGAAAGGTAGACACTGCTCACCTTCCCAGGGCTCCCTGCATACAGACTGCAAGAAACAGGGCTTTAACCCTTATACAGACTACTGCTAATTACCCCCAGTGTTACCCCCATTTAGCGTAGGGACCCATTTCATAGAGGTCGCCTCGATGTGGCAAGTGGGCCTATACGTTTTGATCAAAGAGTATACCAAGAACCTCCTGTTCATTTTTTATATAGTTTTGCTGAGAAGCATTAGATAAACGTATAGTGTGAGGATGTGCGGTCCATGCCTCTCCCCTCCATGTCACTATAAAATTCCCTGGGCACTTAAGAGGGAAAAAACTGACCCAAAAACTGAAGCGGGAATGTAGCCTCATAAAGTCATGGCAGCGCCAGCTGGAAAAAAAACCAGCTAAGGCTCAGGTGGCAACATCAGTGACAGAGTGTGGAGGTGACGGCAGCAGCCACAGCAGCATGAGGTCAGAGAGTGGCACAATGACATTCTGGAGGTGGCAAAAACAGGAGTAGGCCACAGAGTGGCACAATGAAACAGTGTGTAGGTCACGGCAGCAGCCACAGCAGCAGCATGAGGTCAGACAGTGGCACAATGACACAGTGTGGAGATGACGTCATCAACAGCAGCAGCATGAGGTCAGAGAGTGGCACAATGACATTCTGGAGGTGGCAAAAACAGGAGTAGGCCACAGAGTGGCACAATGACAAAGTGTGGAGGTCACGGCAGCAGCAACAGCATGAGGTCAGAGAGTGGCACAATGACATGATGTGTAGGTCAGGGCAGGAGCCACAGCAGCAGCATGAGGTCAGACAGTTGCAAAATGACATTCTGGAGGTGGCTAAAACTGGAGTAGACAACAGAGTTGCACAATGATAGAGTGTGGAGGTCACGGTAGCAGTCAAAGCAGCAGCAGGAGGTCGGAGAGTGTCACAATGACTGTGTGTGTAGATCATGGCTGCAGCCACAGCAGCAACATGAGGTCAGACAGTGGCACAATGAAATTCTGGAGGTGGAAAAAACAGGGGTAGGCCACACAGTGCCACAATGACGGAGTGTGTAGGTCACGGCAGCAGCCACAGCAGCAGCATGAGGTCAGACAGTGGCACAATGACAGAGTGTGTAGGTCACGGCAGCAGCCACAGCAGCAGCATGAAGTCAGACAGTGGCACAATGACATTCTGGAGGTGGCAAAAACAGGAGTAGGCCACAGAGTGGCACAATGACACAGTGTGGAGGGCACGGCAGGAGCAACAGCAGCAGCATGAGGTCAGACAGTGGCACAATGACAGAATGTGTAGGTCACGGCAGCAGCCAAAGCCGCAGCATGAGGTCAGACAGTGGCACAATGACATTCTGGAGGTGGCAAAACAGTAGTAGGGCCACAGAGTGGCACAATGACAGAGAGTGGAGGTCACGGCAGCAGCAGCATGAGGTCAGACAGTGGCACAATGACATTCTGGAGCTGGCAAAACAGTAGTAGGCAGCAGAGTGGCACAATGACAGAGAGTGGAGGTGACGGCAGCAGCAGCATGAGGTCAGAGAGTGGCACAATGACACAGTGTGGATGTCACGGCACCAGCAACAGCAGCAGCAGCATGAGGTCATATAGTGGCACAATGACAGTTTTGAGGTGGGTGGCAATACCAGTCCCTGATAAAGATGGTTGGTGGCAGATGGAGAAACTATCAGCAGATGTGTGGCATCAGACGGGTGGCGGCATCAGAATAGTGGCTGAGGCAGGTAGTTTGAATCCAGACTCATTTCTCACAGTTTTGGTGAGGCGTCATGGCTGATGTAATCTGATGCCTAAGGCAATGGTGTGTGGAAATCCTGGACGAGTCACGCTTGATTCATCTTGACAAAGGTCAGTCGTTCCACATTTCCGGTGGACAAACGGGTTCTCCTTGGGGTAACGATGGCCCCCGCTGCACTGAACACCCGCTCTGATGCCACAGTATTGGCCGGGCAGGACAGCTTCTCCACTGCAAACTCGGCAAGTTGCGGCCACACATCCAGTTTGGCTGCCCAGTAGTCCAGCGGATCTTCTAACTGGGGTGGCAGAGTGCTGTCTAAGTAGGCCACCACCTGTTGGTTCAGGGACTGCTCCAGGTCCTGCTGCTGCTGCTGGCGACTGCCCTCCTCACTAGGCGGATGAAGGAAGCTGCTCATCAGTGACTCCAGACTTAGGTTGCTGCTGATGGAGCTGGTACTGCTCCTACCCCGCCCCACCTTCACCCAGCAGCCGCGGAAGTAGTACATGAGCGCTGAGGAGCCCCTCGGTCAGACCTGTCAGAGGAGGGATGATGCCGCACATAGGCAGCGGCCGACTGACTTTGGAGGATTTCCCTATAGTATTTGAGTTTGTCCTCCCTCTCAGCAGCTGGGAAAAAGGCTCCCATTTTGGACCGGTAGCGAGGGTCCAATAGGGTGGAGAGCCAGAAGTCATCCCTCTGCCGGATGGTGACTATTAGGCTGTCACTAGCCAGGCAAATCAGCATGCTGCGGGCCATCTGCACAAGTGACTCTGAGGGGCTCGCTGCCGCCATCTCCACTGTATACTGCCACGGTGCTTGCGGGTAATCTGTCTCGTCTTCCTCATCTCCATCTACCTCCTCCAGCTGCTCCTGCTCCTCCTCTCTTGTCACCTGGGTAGAAAATCCACTCATTTCACCAGACAATGCTTCTGCTCCAATGTCCTCCTCATCCTCCTTCTCCAGTTCAGTCCCCACTGGACTCATGTTGCCGCGAGATATAGTTGCCACGTCTCCAGTCCCCTGCCAGACAGATTTTTCAGCATCTTTTCCAGGACATAAAGCAGTTGAATGACGTTGTTCATCCCGTAGGCCTGGCGAATGACAAATAACGTCGCGTCCTCAAATGGCCTCAGAAAACGGCAGGTGTCACGCATGAGCTGCCACTGGCTGACATCAAAGTTACACAGGGGGGTACTCCTGTCCGCCTGGATCATCAAAAAATCGTTAATGGCCTTTCTCTGTTCATACAGTCGGTCCAACATGTGCAGGCTGGAATTCCAACGGGTGGAAACATCGCATATCAGAGTGTGTTGGGGGAGGCCGTTCTACCGCTGCAACTCGATTAGGGTGTTCCTGGCTTTGTAGGAATGGATGAAGTGCATGCACAGTTTCCTGGCCATTTTCAGAATCTTCTGAAGATCGTTGGAAGACTTCAGGAACCTTTTCACAACCAGATTGAACATGTGCGCCATGCAGGGCGCATGGACCATCCCTCCTCGGTGCAGTGCGGACACCATGTTCCTCCCATTGTCCGCCACCATGGTTCCAATTTGCAGTTTGCGCGGAGAAAGCCACACATCGATTTCTTGCTGCATGACGCGGAGCAGTTCCTCCCCTGTGTGACTTCGTTCGCCGAGGCAAGCCAGGTGTAGAACTGCGTGACACCGCTGTGCCCTACACATGGGGTATGATGGATCAGCACTTGTGGAGGCTGAGATGGTGGTGGTGGTGGTGGAGGAGGAGGAGGCGGACATTGGCGCAGGAGCAGCAATTTGACAATGTGGAGGAGAAAGCGGCGTCTCCTGTCCAAGTTGTTGGTGTGCCTGGGCAGGAAGCACATTCACCCAGTGGGCCGTAAAGGACATGTACTGGCCCTGACCGTAGTTACAGCTCCAGACGTCCGTGCTGCCGTGCTCCTTGGAACAAACCGATAAGCTCAAGAACTGGCCCACCTTCTGTTCTACATATTTGTGAAGTGTTGGTACTGCCTTTTTGGAAAAGAAATTATGGCTTGGAACTCTCCATCTCGGCTCGGCACAATCCATTAGTTCTCTGAACGGTGCAGAGTCCACCAATTGGAAAGGGAGGGACTGCAGTACCAACAACTTGGACAGGAGCATGGTCAGCTTCTGCACCTTAGGATGGTTGGACGCATACTCTTGTCTATTTGCAATCGCCTCGTTGAACGACTGCTGGCGCCATGAGTAGTGAGGAGCAGGAGCATCTAGACCGGTAGATCATGGCAAAGAGAAACCGCTCCCTTATGCAGAGGTGGTGGAGCCTTGACTGGCTGCAATGGCATGCGTGCCACTGGGCGCTGCTGCTGCTGCTGCTGTTGCTGCGGCGGCAGGATGGACCACCACATCTGAGCCACGTTTCTCCCAGCCACCGGATGGTGACGCTGCATGTGTTGACGAAGGGCCGTGGTGCCAACGTTAGCCTACTTTCTATCCACCCCTCTGACCATGCTTGTACACAGGCTTGCTGTTTTTGATTCCCCTGTTTGCTTTTAATGCTTTGAATAAACTTGAATATTTTTATTCTATTTTGTGACTGGTGCCAATCTACCCTACCTTTTTGTTCTGGACTTATAGCGTTACATGGGACGCAGATTTGAGCACAGTCGTGACTGCTATGCTACAGTCTAAATACTAGGAGGTGAGCTGGCTTTTCTTGCTTTTTTAAGCCATCGTTAGTTCCCTGGCCACGTTTCACTTTCTGCCCACAGATTCTACATAAACCCATATTCGGCTCCTCTGGTGTCTTAGCAAAGAACAGACACACCGCCGAGTATCTGATTTTACCGCCAAAGCTCCGCACTGAGTGATTACTGCCGCCGCTGCCTCGCTGAGCCCCTGTGCCGCTACTTTCTTGGACCTGCGAAGCGGATTTTCTACCCCGTGGCCGCTTGGCTCCTGACCTCTCACTGCTGCTACCCTGCTGACTCATGGCCAAACAACCCACTTGCTGGCTGCGTCGCTGCCTGAGGCGCAAGCTGATGCCCTCTTCTCCTGACGATGATGTAGCCCTTGCTTCACCCGGCTCCCAAGTGCGGTCGGCTACATCATCATCGATTTGTGTTTCATCATCACTGCTGTCCTCATCACCGGTCTTAGTATGCAGAGGCTGACCCCTCACAACATGACCTCCCTTTCCACTCTCCACATCTATACTTTGCCGCCTACTGCAAGAAGCAGGGGATATTGGCCCCATTTCTTCGCTTCCAAGTAGCTGCTCACTGTCCTCCTCAAATTGTTCATCCTCGCTGTATGTGGCCTGCCCCAGACCACATAGCTCTCTGTTGAGGGAACCGAGGGGACAGAGGGGGTTTAGGACGGGTGGGGGCCGCTGACCCGCTCCCGGCCATGCCAACAAGGGTCTGAATTTCCCACCGACTTTTGGCTGGGGTTGTCAGATGTCATCGGGGAGGAAGTGGATGACCTAGTCAAAAATAAGAACCTTTGGTTGCTAACAAACCGGGCCCGCAGATGAAAAAGCAGTTCGGGGCCTCCCCGAGTGCCCCTGCTGCGATGCCCCCTTCGTGGTGTGCTGCGACCTGGGCCTGCTCCAAAAATGTTTGAGCCCACTGCCCTCGCAGGTGAAGAGTGCCACCTCTCGCTGACATACTTTTGTTCAAAAATGTCCCAGACTCGTTTGAGAAGATTCCGTAAGATAAAACACACACTCCAAATAACCCACAACAAGTTTGGGGAAACCCCTTGGTAAAATTTGCGCTCCCCCAAAAGGCCGGGAAAAATTGACTTTTGACCGTTTAAAAACACTGTGGGCGACATTTTTATGATCTAGAGATGGGCGAATCGATTCAGCGAAGGGGAAATTCATTTAGAATTTAAAAAATTTCGGGTTTCAAAACAAGCGAATTTTGGGGTACTTCGGGTGAACGAATTGCTTTTGATTGATAAAAGGGCTGCGAGCAATGGCGCTAATGGGGCAAACACTCGGGGAGGAAAAAGGGGCATAGCCTGCATGACATGGAAGGTGAAGCCAATCAGAGACCGGCGGGATTCTGTGAGTCAACGCACTTTAAGTCCGGGCGACGCCGGGAGTCAACTCCCTAAACTGTGCCATCGGGGGAAGGTCTCCCGCGGTGATGCCTTAGAAGAATTGATTTTTATTAGCGATTTCTGGGGGGTGTCTCAGTTCTCAAGACGTTCTTAAGTTCTTTTTCTAATTTTTTGGGGGGTATGGATCGAAATCCAGTGTGCGCCCACTGCAGCGCATAACTTTCAATACCCAAGGGGGATCTAAGCCTTCCTTTTGTATTCATTTAAAGAAACAGCGTTTTTTTAAAATAAAATCCACTCTTTTTTGGCTGTCATTCTATTGCCAATTTACATCCAGGGGTTTATTAAGCGTTGTTTGCGGGTGTGCTACCCCAAGAAACCGTTTTTTTCAACCCAAAATATAAAATTTTTCCTGACCTAATTCACAAGAAAAGGTTAATACAATGTATCTTTGTTTTTGGGGGCTAGAAAACACCAAAATTGTAACACGTACAAAGACAAATTTTTTTCCCCAATTCTTTGGCGCAATTTACCCGGGGGTTTAAATTAAATTTTGTTTTGCTGGGGCTGACAAAAATAAACCGTCTTTTTCAACCCCAAAAAATATAAAAATTTTTTCCTGTACCAAATTCAAAAGAAAAAGGTTAATTCAACTGTATCTCTTTTGTGTGGCTAGAAAACACCAATTGAACCGCTAAAAGTTATTTTGTGAGCTCTTTCTTTGGCGCAATTTAATCCGGGGGTTTAATTAAGCGTTTTGCGGGGAGTGCGACAAAAATAAACGTTTTTTTTAACCCCAAAAATATATACTTTTTTCCTGTAGCCAATTCATGTCCAAAAGGTTATTAAGCCTGTTTGTGTTTTTCATTAGTAAAACACCAGTTTTTTTTAAACGACAATACAAAAAATTTTTTCCGGGCCATTTGGGAGCGCAATTTATACCAAGGGGTTACCCAACTTGTTACTGGGTTCATTTGAGCAAAAACAGGGTGTAATTTACTATACAGATATTCACAAACAGTGTCTGTACATTTTTAGAACAAACATTGTCAGAAAAAGGGGTGGCGGCCTGCACCTCATGGCAGTAGCACAAACATTCCTGGAACGGGGCCCAGGTCGCAGCCAGAAAGGGGGACTCGCAGCAGGGGTCATCGGTGGGCCACAACTGCCGCTGTCATCTAGCGGCCTGTTTGTTCGAAACCCCAAGGGGTTTTCTTGAGGTTACAGTCACCTCTTCCTCCCAATGACATCGACAACCCCAGCCAAGAGTCGGGGGGAACCCAACACAACCCTTTTTTGGCGGGCCCGGGAGGGGGTCAGCGGCCCTCACCTGTCCTCAGCCCGCCCTGTCCCATCCGTTCCCCTCCCCAAGATCTAAAAATATGGGGGTTGGGCTCAGGCCACTAATCGGATGAACAATTTGAGGAGGGCATCGCACTACTTGGCAGCGAAGAAAGGGGCCCAATATCCCCTGGTCTTGCAGTGGGGGGCAAAGTATAGATGTGGGGGTTGGCAGGGGGTCATTTGTGAGAGGTCACCCTTGGCATCCAAGCCCGGTGATGGGGACAGCATGACGATAAACCAAAAGTTATGATGTACCGACCGCACTTGGGAGCCGGTGAGGCAAGGTTTTCTCTCGTCAGGAAAAAGAGGGCGTCAGCTTGGCTCGTCAGGGGGCCCCGGGGCCAGCAAGGGGTCGTGGGGCCGTGAGTCAGCGGATGCAGCAGTGTGAGGCGGGGCCAAGGGGCCAGGGGGTAAAAAACCCGTTTCGCAGGTCCAAGAAAGTAGCGGCAGGGGGGCCAGGAGCAGGGGGCGGCAGTAGCACTCAGGCGGGCTTTGGGGGGTAAACCCATACTGGGCCGGTGTGGCAATTCTTTGCTAAACACCGGAGGAGCAGAATTTTGGGTATATTTTAGAATCGTAAGCGAAAGTGAACGTGCCAGGGAGTAACTTTGGGCACCACCCCCGCAAACAATCACGTCACCACCCTGCCTGGGAAAACGTGGCTCAGATGTGGGGGTCCTCCTGCCGCCCCCCAACAGCAGCAGCGCAGCAGCGCCCAGTGGACCATGCCATTGCAGCCAGTCAAGCCCACCCCCTCTGCAGAAGGGAGCTGTTTTCTTTGACATCATCCCCCGGCCAGTGCCCGTCCTCGCTACTCAGGCCCCAGCAGTCGTTCGCGGGGCGTTTTGAAAGAGAAACAGTTGCGTCCAACCATCCTAAGGTCGCAGCACTGGCCCTGCCCCAAGTTTTGGTACTGCATTCCCTCCCTTTCCAAAGGGTGGACTCTGCACCGTTCAAGAACTAATGGCTTTGCCGAGCCGGAGGGAAAGGTTCCAAGCCGTAATTTCTTTCCAAAAAGGCAGTCCCCAAAGCACTTCAAAAATATGTAGAACAAAGGTGGGTCAGCCTTGAGCTTTTTGGGTTTTTGTCCAAGGTGCACCGCAGCGCGGACGTCTGGAGGTGTAACCGGTCAGGGCCAGTACATGCCTTTACGGCCCCTGGTGAATGTGTTTCCCAGCACAGCACCCCAACAACGGGGGCAGGAATGCCGCTTTCTCCTCCACGTTTCAAACTGCTGCACCTGCGCCAAGTCCGCCTCCTCCTCCTCCCCACCACCACCACTCAGCCCCCAAGTACTGCTCCATCATCCCAATGTGTAGGGCACAGCGGTGTCACGCAGTTCTACCCCGGCTTCCCTCGGCGAACAAGTCAACAGGGAGGAACTGCTCCCGCATGCCAAAAACTTTGGGGGGCTTCTCCGCGCCAACTGAAAATTTGGGAAACCCCATGGTGGGGGAAAAAGGGGGGGAACAGGTGTCCGCACTCCCCCGAGAGGGATGGTCCATCCCCTGCAGGGCGCACGTGTTAAAATTGGGTTGTGAAAAGGTTCCTGAAGTCTTCCCGATCTTCAAAAACATTCTAAAAATGGCCGGAAACTGTGCATGCTTTTTTTTCCCATTCGTACAAAGCCGGAAACCCCCTCCTCGAATTGCAGCAGCAGAACGGGCCCCCCCCAACGCACTTGTTTTGCGATTTCCACCCCTGGAATTCCGCCTCACATGTTGGACCGACGTATGAACAGAGAAAGGCCATTCGATTTTTTTATGTCCAGGAGAAAGAGTATCCCCCTTTTTAACTTTTATGTCCCAGTGGCAGCCATCTCATGTACACCTGCCCTTTTTTGAGGCCATTCGAGGGGGCACGTTTTTTGTCAGTGCCAGGACTACGGGATAATAACGTCATTCCACTGCTTCATGTCCTGGAAAATGCTGAAAATCTGTCTGGGCAGGGATGGAGACGTGGCGACTACATCCGTGGCCACAGAGTCCGGGGGACTGAAATGGAGGGGAGGAGGGACATTGGAGCAGAAGCTTTTTTTGGTGAAATGGTGGATTTTCTACCAGGTGACAAGAGAGGAGGAGCAAAGCGTGGGGGAGGTGGATGGAGTGAGGAAAATAGGCGATACCCCCAAGCCCGGGCATTACAGTGGAAAAGGGGGCAGAGCCCCTCGGGGGTCACTTGTACAGATGGCCCCCGGATGCTTTTTTGCCTGGCTATGACAGCCGAATAGTCAGCACCGGCAAGGGAGACTTCTGGCTCTCCCCCCCTATTGGACCCCGCTCCGGTCCAAAAAAGGGGGCCTTTTTCCCCGCTGTTTAGAGGGAACAAAAACTAAAAACTTAGGGAAATCCTCCGTATCTTGGCCCCCTTTTCCTATGTGCGGGATGTCCTCCTTGAAGGGTTTACCGGGGGGTTTTTCCCAAACGCTCACTACTACTGCCGCGGATGCTGGGGGGAAGGGGGGGGTAGGAACAGTAACAGCCCATCATAGTAACCAAGTCTGGATCATGATGGGAGCCCCTTTCCCTTACCCCCCTAGGAGGGGGAGCGCCAGCAGCCAAACAGCAGGGCCCGGAGCAGTCCCCCGAACCAACAGGGGTTTTGGCCACTTGGGGAGCACCTGCCACCTCAGTTTGAAGATCCCTGGACTCTGGGCCCCAAATGGATGGTGGCCGCAACTTGCCGAGTTTGCAGTGGAGAACTGTCCTGCCCGGGCCATAGGTGGGATCGGGGGTGTTCAGTGGGCGGGGGCCATCGCCCCCAAGAGAACCCGCTTGCCACGGGAAATGTGGAACGACTGCCTTTGTTCAAAATTAATCAGGCGTGGACGGCCAGGATTTCCACACCCAATGCCTTAGGGGTCAGTTGGATTCAAACTACCTGCCCAGCCCATTCTGTGCCGCCCCACCCGCCTGATGCCACACATCTGCCTACCCCCATCTTTTTCCCGGGACTGCTATTGCCACCCACCTCAAACTCTCATTGTGCCACTCTAGACCTCATGCTGCTGCTGCGTTCTGTTTCCGTGACATCCACACTGTGTCATTGGCCACTGTTGACCCATGCTGCGCTGTGGCTGCTGCCAGTCCCCCACACTGTGTCTTTTGCCACTGCTGCCTCATGCGCTGCCGCCGTGACCTCCGCCTCAGTCATTGGCCACCGTGGCTTTCCTCCTTTTTGCCACCTCCCAAATTCATTTTGCCCCTCTCACCTCATGCGTGCGTGCTCCTGCCGTGCCCCCCCACGTGTCATTTAGCCACTGCCTGCTTCATCTGCTGCCCGGGCCTGCCTTGCTCTCAGTCATTTTGCCATTCTGTGGCTTCTTGTTTTCCCCTCCCCCCAGAATGTCATTTTGCCACTGCCTGATCTTGCTGCGTGTCGGACCCCCACATTGTGTGATTGTGCCACTCTTGGCCCAAATACTTTTTTGCCACCTCCAGAATGTCATTGTGCCACGCCGATCTCATACTGCTGCCCCCCGTGACCTCCACATGTGTGATTGTGCCATCCGTGGCCCCAAAACTGTTTACCGCCTCCAGAAGTCATTTGCCACTGCCTGATTTTTACTGTGCCGCCGTGACCCCCACACTGTGTGATTGGCCACTCTTTTGACCAATACTGTTTTTCCGCCTCCAAATTCATTGTGCCCCTGCTGATCTCATACTGCTGCCGCCGGACCCCCAACTGTGTGATTTTCCCCTGTGGCCTAATATGTTTTGCCGCCCCCAGAAAAAGCATTGGCCACGCCTGATCTCATCGCTGCACCGACCTCCCACTGTTATTGTGCACTCTGTGGGCCCAATACTGTTTAGCCCCCTCCGAAATTTATTGTCCACTGCCGATCTCTGCTGCTGCTGTCGTGACCTCCACACTGTATCATTGTCACTCTGTGGCCTAAACTGTTTTGCCCCCTCCAGAAGTAATGGTGCCCCTGCCTGATCTCATGCTGCTGCGTCGTGACCTCCACACTGTTCATTGTGTCACTCTGGGCCCAAACCCTTTTTTTGCCCCTCCAGAAATTCATTGTCCACTGCCTGCCTCTGCTGGCCCCCGTTACCTCCGCTCTCAGTCATTGTGCCCCTGTAGCTTCCCCCTTTTTTTTCCATCCAGAATTCATTGTGCCACTGCCTGACCTCATACTGTGCCGCCTTTTTCCCCCCTCTCAGTCATTTTCCATCGTGGGGTTCCTCTTGTTTTTCCCCTCCAGAATTCATTGTGCCCCCCCTACCTCATCTGCTGTGACTCCTGCCGTGCCCTCCACACTTGTCATTTTTCCACGCCTGCCCCATCTGCTGCCGCCGTGACTCTGCTCTCATCATTTTCCATTCTGTGGGTTCCTCCGTTTTGCCACCCCAGAATGTCATTGTCCACTGCCGATTCTACTGCGCCCCCGGACCTCCACCTGTGTGATTGGCCACTCTGGCCAATACTGTTTTGCCGCCTCCAGAAAGTCATTGTGCCACCCTGATCTCATACTGCTGCCGCCCTGCCTCCACACTGTGTGATTGTGCCACTCTGTGGCCCCAATATGTTTAGCCGCCTCCAGAATGTCATTTTGCCACGCCCGTCTCATACGCTGCCGCCGTGACCTCCACACTGTGTGTTGTGCCACTCTGGGCCTAAAAGTTTTGCCCCCCCAGAATGCATTGTGCCACTGCCTGATCTCATGCTGCTGCCGCCGTGCCTCCCCTGGTTGATTGTGCCACTCTGTGCCTAATACTGTTTTTTCCGCTCCAGAATGTCATGTGCCCGCCTGATTAAGCTGCTGCTGTGTGACCTCCACACTGTTCATTGTGCCACTCTTTGGGCCCAAAACTGTTTTGCCGCCTCCAGAAGCATTTGTGCCACTGCCTGCCTCATTGCGCCGCCGTACCTCCCCTCTCCCAGTGCCCCTTGGCTTCCCAAGTTTTGCCACCTCCAGAAGTCATTGTGCCCCTGCCGACCTCATGCTGCGGGCTACGGGCCCTCAACTCCACACTCTGTCACTTTTTGCCCCTGAGCTTCAGCTTGTTTTTTTCCCGCTTTCGCTGGGAAAAATTTATCAGGCTGCATTCCCGCTTGAGTTTTTGGTCATTTTTGCCCTATTAAGTCCCAGGGAATTTTATAGTGAAGCTTTAAGAGCGGGGCAGTCATCTGCGTGTCATACAAAAAACAAAATTGTATGAAAAACAAACCAAACCCCTCGCAATTTAAGCTGGCACAACGTTCTACAGGGACCCTGCAGGCTTTGTGCAGCCTGGAAAAAGCGCTTTTTAACGCGTTGGCCGAAGTAATTCGGACGAACGAATTTTGTCGGGGAAAACGGCAAGTGACCCAATGAAATTTTTGAGCAATTCGCCCATCTCTAATGATCAGGATTTGCGCCTGTTTTCTGGCGAAAACGGCGCCTCACCGATCCGAATCCCCTGTCGGACGCAGGGATGCGATGTTAGGCGCAGCCTTTGCCACTTTCGGATGCGCCTAACATGAAGGGGTGTGTAATTGGCGCAGTGTGGGTGTTCTGGGGCGGGACGCAGCACATTCGAAAACTCCGAGGCATGCATGATCGCGGTTTGGCAAAGTGCAGCGCATTGCAGCGCTCGCCAGCTCCGACAGGCAGACCTAGTTGAAGTTGGTCTAAATGAGCCGGAGGAGGCGAAGTGAAGCGAGAACGTAACATGAGAGGAAACATATAGAAGATCGCAAAAGAAATCCATCTCAGCTCTCAGCTCCGTGAGGCATGGAGTATGATTCCAAAAATCGTTTTTATTACGTGTTAAAACATTATCAGAAAAAGAGCTCAAACCTTCTAAAAAAAAAAACATAAATAAAATCACTTTCCAAAAATCAAGAACAGTGCAACATCAGGAATTAGGATCTTGGAAATTGCAGGAAAATACAGTAATTCTAATTCTGTAAGCTCTTCTCATTGGTCGGCAGAAACCAGCCAATCAGAATAGGAGCGACAGTGAACCATTATAACCTATGGAGAAGTATTGACCAATAAAATGCAAAGGCGGGACAGTTCAAAATACAGTAAAAAAGCCAGAAAAGAGCTGATTGGTTGATACCAGGCGGCAGATATGAATCCACCAATCATATGTAGTGCGTCTATTTTGAGTGGAGCAAGAAGGGCGCAATAGAAGGGTGCCCTTAAAGTTATTACTGTCTATGGGAAATATTCTAGTACTGTGATTGGTTGGGGGGAAGAGGGGCTCCTCCAGCTTAGCCAATCAGCGAGTGAGCTACTTATCTCATAGAATTCTATGGGGAAACGAAATGCAGAGCGAGCTCTGTTTGTGATTGGCTCAGTTAAAAGAGGCGCGGTTATTTGGGCCAATGGGAGAGCGAGCGACACTCTTATGGGTTTTCTAATGCAATCTGTAATAAAACTGTACATGGCAGAAATAAAATTATAAGACTCACGAAGTTGTACCGATCGCTATATAAAATGAACAATAATATGGGGGTAATGAAAAAAAAATATTAATTCAATAAATTCAGTTTTATTTCTTTAATTTCTTTTTGAATGTTTATAGAAGGTTTCAGCTCTTTTTCAGATAATGTTTTACACCTAATAAAAAAGATTTTTTTAGTCATACTCGATGCCTCACGGCGCTGAGAGCCGAGATTTCATTGCCCCGATCTCTCCATTGACTACAATGGGACAAAGTAGCTCGCACTCTGATTGGCCGGGATAGCCAAGCCACCGCTAGCTCAAACAATCAGCTCTTTTCTGCCTTTTTTACTTTATTTTGAACTGTCCCGCCTTGTCTTTTGATTGGTCAATACTTCTCCATAAGTTATAATGGGTCACTGTCGCTCCTATTCTGATTGGCTGGTTTATGCCGACCAATGAGATGAGCTTACAGAATTTGAATTACTGTATTTCCTGGCAATTTCTAATATCCCAATACATGATGTAGCGCCGGTGATGGCTACAAACGCGTTAGTGATTTTATTTATGTATGTTTATAGAGGTTTTAGTCTTTACAGAAAATGTTTTACACTTAATAAAAAATGATTTATTTACTAATACTCCTGTCACGGCGCTAATTTCGTGCCCGGGGATTGTCCATAGACTACAATAGGACAATTTAGCTACCTCTGTTTGCCGGAAAAAAAAAAAGCAGCTCTTTTCTGCATTTTTTCTGTATTTTAAAACTGCCCTGCCTTTGCATTTGTTTGGGTCTATACTACTCCATAGGTAAATGGTTCATGCGCCCCTTTTTGTTTTGCCGAATAGCCTTGTCCCGCTATTCAACCAATCAGCTTTTTTCTGAATTTTTTTACGTATTTTAATGTCCCCCCTTTTCATTTAAGGGTTCAATACTTTTTCATGGGTTAAAGGGCTCTGTCGTCCTTTTCGATTGGCGGGGATTCCCAACCCCCCGTAGCTAAACCCAAATCATCTTTTTCCCTTTTTTACTGTTTTTGAACTGTCCCCCCTTTTCATTTGATTGGTCAATATCCTCCATAGGTTAAAATGGGTCACTGTCGCTCCTATTCTGATTGGGGTTTTCTGCGACCAATGAGAAGAGCTTACGAATTGAATATGTATTTCCCGGCAATTTTAATATCCCAATTCCTGTGTTGAGCCTTCTTGTTTTTTTGTTAGTGATTTTATTTATTATTTTTGAAGGTTTGGGTCTTT
The DNA here is from genome assembly GCA_025379985.1 of Phyllomedusa bahiana. Lineage (NCBI taxonomy): Eukaryota > Metazoa > Chordata > Amphibia > Anura > Hylidae > Phyllomedusa > Phyllomedusa bahiana. The sequence goes on from JAODAL010022642.1 coordinate 43,591, forward strand.
TTTAGATAAAGTTTTTAAAGTAATAAAAAAGTTTTTCTGATTTTTACTCCGCCTCACGGGCTGAGACTGAAATTTATTTCTTGAGCGTTTTTATATATTTTCCCCCTTTAATTTTTGATGATCCCTTTTTCACGACTTTACCGCTTTTTAGACACTTTGATTTTTCACTTTATTCATTCTTCATTTGAAAGACAATTTTTTGCTCTTCACTAAATGTTTAATGATTTTTCGCTGTTTTCCCGCCTGTCCGAATTGGAATAATTTAGGGGCAGTCCTGCACTGTGCCTAAGTCCCGCAACCCCTCACCACTGGCAGGCGCAGGGAACTTTTCATCGCATCCATGAGCGCACCCCCCCGGGCGGCAAATCTTAGGCGCATCCCGCACTGCGCCTCACACTGGCCCCTGGGCGCCGCAACATGAGGGGGGATTTTTCGCTTAAAAAGGCGAAAGGCGCTCCGGGCGCAGCGGATTCTACTGTCGCCCTGGGTTTTTTTACTAAATATAAAAGCACATTCAGGCTTAATTAACCTTTGAATTAAAATTATGTACAGGCAAAATTTCTTCTTTGGGGGTGAAAAGAACTTTTTTTTTACTGAAAAAAAAGCGAAAAATACTTATTTAAACCCTTGGATGTAAATTTGCGCAAAAGAGATGTGCTGCCAAAAATTACCAGCTTTGTGCTTTAAAAAATGCATATATTTTCGGAAAAAAACAAAGAAAAACTAAAATTTAAACCCTTCGGATATGATTAGCTACAGGCAAAAAATTTTTTTTGGCGGTGAAAAAAACTTTTCTTTTATGAATAAAATTTTTGGCAAAAAATACTTATTAACCCTTGGGTGAATTGCGAAAAAGAGATGTGCTGCAAAAATTACCAGCTTTGTAGCTGTTAAAAATGAGTATTTTGGGAACACAACAACAAAAAAATCATAATTTAAACCCTTTCGGATTGAATTTGCTACACCCAAAATTTTTTCTTTGGCGGTGGAAAAAAGAATTTCTTTATAATACAACTGCATAAAAAAACTTATTTAAACCTTTGGATGTAAATGCGCAAAGTAATGTGCTCCCAAACAATTACCCCTTCGTAGCGTGAAAAAACGTGTGTTTTTACGGAAAACAAAAACAGAAAAATCGTAATTCCCTTCGGATATGAATTATGCTACGGCAAAATTTTTTCTTTGGGGGTGAAAAAAAAGGGGTTTTTTTTTTAGTGACCACAACAGCAGAACAAGCTTAATTAAACCCCCTTGGGTCTAATTGCCCAAAAGAAAGAGCAACCAAAATTAAAATGGTATTTGGATTTTAAAAACGCTGTTTCTTTTACGAATACAACACAAAAGGCTTAGCTAATCCTTGAATATTCAAGTAATCAAGAACTAGCGATAGCATTAAAATGTTTTTGCAGCTGAATTGGCCACACTGGATTTAGTTCCAATACCCCAAAAAAAAACAGAATTAAAACGTAAGAGAGCAGTCTCTAAAAAGCTGTGACCCCCCCAAAAATCGTGTAAAAAAGTGGATTTTTTAGTATGAACATAAAAACAGCGCCCCTTTCCCCTACACGGGGTGAGAGGGTGTGAGCTGCCAGGTCACGCCGGATTATATGTGCGGTGACGCAAGAACCCCGCCGGCCCCTGATTGGTTTCATTCTGACTTCATGTAGGCAGCCTTTTTTCCCTCCCAGACTTCTTTGCCCCTATGTAACCCCATGTGCTCGCGCCTTTTTTCAATTAAAAACAGTTTCTTTCCCCGCGAATCACCCCAAACTTCGACTTCGTTCAAAACTAAGTTTTCCTGAAATTTTAAAACGAATTCCACTTCTTTAGAATCAATTCGCCCATCTCTACTGTGCTCAAAAAAGTCAGGAGAGTGAGCCCGATAGTAAAAAAATCTAGATCGTTGCCCGTTTTAAAAAAAAAATTGTGTCGCTTTTCGTGCGATCTATCGTTGTTTCCCTTTAAACCCCCCCCAACATTGCAGTATGATACGTCCTAGGGGGAAAGCCCTTTTCGCAAAGGGACGTATGCTCTCCTGGCGTCGTGGGGCTTCAGGCAAGCCGCGCCGACACGACTGGAACCAGCGGTAAATTACCTTTGGCTTATCCCGCATCACCACCACCGGAGTAACCCCGGCCCGGGCTGTTAACCCCCTTTGATGTGCAACCCCTGTGCCGCGATCTGGCGCAGCGGCGGCAGATGCTTTTGAAAACACCGGGGAGTTGGGGACATAACCGGCCCCCCAATACATTTGTGGGCATGGTGATCACGTTACCTGGCGACCAGTACACAGCAACAACGGTGTTTCAGGTCTACCTTGTAACAGCAATTGCATTACTGTTAAAATCCCCAGGGGAAAAGTGAAAAAATGTGAAAATGTAAAAAATATATAAGGTTTAAAACACATAAAAAAATAATATAAAAATAACACGTTCATCGCCCTTTTCCGCCTTTAACAAATCTTCAATTGCCCCCAAAAGATAAAGAATAAATATCTGTACCTATTTTTTGGTATCGGCGCGTGCGTAATTACCCACCCTATAAATTAGTCACGTAACTTAAACCGTACGGTGAACGCCGTAAAAAAACAAAAACAAAAAATAGTCACAGAATTGCGATTTTTGTTTATCCTGCAGCACATAAAATGGAATAAAGAGCGAATCAAAAATCATATTAACGCTCAAAGCTGTACCAATTAAAACGTCTGTTCCAATCCCACAAAAAAAAAAATATCTTACATCATTCTCTGTATACGGAAATAATAAAAAAGTTTATGGCTCTCAGAAGACAGTGGATGGGGGGGCATAAATATTGTTTTACACAATAAAACACTTTTTTTTAAAGTACTTCAAAGTAAAAAAAAACCTATATAAATTGGGTATTACCGTAATCATATTGACCCCGAGAGTGCAGCTAACTAGTCATGGATACTGCACAGTGAGCACTGTTAAAATTAAAAAATAAAAAACACTACTAGGATTGCAGTATTTTCTTCACTCTGCCTTCCAAAAACAGATTTTAACAAACTGATCATAAAAAAGACTTGGTCCCGCCCAAAAAATGAAAAACAATAAAAGCGTAACTATCTCGGCCATAACAAAAATCCCCTACACAACTCCGTACACAGAAAAATATAAAAGTTATGGCTCTCAGATTATGATAATGTAAAAACGTGTTTTCATTTTTGAATAAAAGAGTTTTTCTTGTGTAAAAGCAGTAAAACATAATAAATTATTAAATAATTGGGTTTATCGCTGTAATCGTAACAGACCTGTGAGTATTACTAGCATGTCAAAGTTATACTGACGGTGACCGCTGAAAAAAAATTAAAAATAAAAACACTCCCAGGAATGCTGTATTTTGTTCCAAAATGCCTCACAAAAAACCTTAATAAAAAGTGATCAAAGTGTATATGTTACACCCTATGTGATACTCTTTAAAAATGTCTAATCATCCTGCAAAAATACAATGCTCATTTATCAGTCCGGTAATACAAAAAAAAAAATGTAATAAAAAGAGAGTTAGGGCTTTCAGAATGGACAACATTAATTACGCCAATTTTTATTTAGAACCTACATTTCTATTGTGTAAAAAGTAAATAAAACATAAAAAACTATATAAAATTTATATCATTGCAATTGTACCAACCCCCATTTACACTGTACGGCGAACGCTGTAAAATTGAAGCCCAAAAAACAATGGTGGAACTGTGTTTTTCCCCCATTTTCATGGCCCAATGCTAAAAAAAACTATGGAACACCTGTGCACCCAAAATGCACTAGATGAGAACCCTGAGGGATGCTGAATCAAAAATGGGGTGACTTCTGGAAGGTTTCACCTGTTCTGGTACTTTGAGGGCTTTGCGAATGTGACATGACCCCACCAAAATCTGCGTTCTAAAAGTCAAATAACAATCCATCCCTTATACTTCCTGCCATGCGCCCAAACAGCAGTTTACACCCACATGTAGGGTATTGCCGAACTTGGAAGAAATTGCGTAACAAAATTTTGGGAGCTGTTTTACCAGGATTTCTTGTAAAAACTGAACATTTTCAGATAAAATTGCAGATTGTTGGAAAAAATGTTTTTAATTTTCACAGCCTAACGCTAAAAAATTTTGTGACACAACTGTGGGGTCGATATCCTCACTTCACACTTGGATATAATCGTTAAGGGGGTGTAGTTCCCAATATGGGGTCTTTTTAGGGGTGTTTATTAAGTTTTAGCACTTTATGGTGTCCGAAAACCTGAAATGGTGACTAAATAAAATCATAATGAAAATGAGACCCCAGAGTCCGTTAGGTGCTCCTACTATTCTGGGGATTGTGGTTGAGCCAAATAGCGCTTTAGGGCCACATATGGGATATCTATGAACACAGCAGAATCTGGGGAATCAGTATTAAGTTGCATTTCCCTGATCAAATTTAGTCTTGTGAATAATGGATTAAAATTAAGAAATCTGCAAAAGAAGTGAAATTTTGAAGTTTCACTTCCGCTTTGTTTTAATTCCTGTGAAACACATAATGGGTTAATAAACTTCCAAAATGCTGTTTTGAATACTTTAAGGGGTGTAGTTTCTTAGATGAAGTCCTTTATCGGGGGGGTACCCTAAACATAAGGCCATTCAATGTCACGTTAGAACTGGATGGTCCCTAAAACTAAAAAATGTTTATTGCATATTTTTCTTGAAAATTACTACAAAATTTCGAAGCGCCTAATGTCGTAGAAAAAAAGGACATTTAAAAAAAATGATGCCAATCTACGGTAGACATATGGTAGATGCGTTGTTATAAAATATTTGAGTGAATACTATCTGTCTTAATGTAGACATTTTATAAGTTTTTGAAAGTGAGATTTTCCAAATTTTTCACGATACTTTGATATTTTTTCACAAATAACAAGCATTTTTGGAACCAAATTTCTTTACTATCATTAAAGCACAATGTGTCACGAGAAAACATTCTCTGAATCAATGGATAGGTTAAAGGTGTCAAAAAGTTATCTCACATAAATTGACATATGCCCTGATTTAAAATGGGTCTCTGTCCAGAGGAGGCCATAAAACTGGATCCCGGCGTTGTGTCGTTAAGAGGGTTAAAGTCAAGGGAGAAAGATAATCAGGTTAATTTTTATACCGAAACAGATGTGGGAGAGCTGGATTTACCATTACCAGATCTCAGTAAACTGGATACGTGGTACAAACTTAGTGAAGACAATTTGGGCTTATAGTCACAGAAAAAAATTCATCTTCAAATTATATTCTTTTCAATGGCAACTAAAAGATGAGGACTGCCGTGCTATAGCAGGTACAGCGACCAATCCGGGGAGGGTTTAGAAGCTGTTTTTCTGGATCCCTTTGACACTTAAAGGGTGGGAAGTTCGGCTGTATTGGGTAATGGCACATGATTCATTGGCAAGTGGCCCTCTATCACTTTTTGCACCAGGGACCTCAAAGAACATGTTCTATCTGTGGTGGCAGCAAAGAACTTCCACTTCGGGGAACATGGATGGTACAGCTGGTTATGGCTGTAGTTTTAGGTGGTGTCTTGCAGTTGTAGCCAGGGACTGCCGTCCAGTCATCCATTAACTGTTTCATGGGCCCAATGCAGCTAAATATATGGAGGCCTCCACCAATTACTAGTTTCCTATTTTTTAACATTATCAAGGGTGCCCCTTTTTGATTAGGGCCCCTGACCAGGAGGCAGTACTGCCCATATTGGTTCGCTGGCACCCCTCTTACATGTAGACATGATCCCAAAAACCAGCAAAAATAAATGACCGTAAGGCCCACTCAGAATTTAAATTTACTTTGGAAAAAATGGACTATTTTAAACAACATTTTTTTTTTAATTGGACATTGACTTTAGCTGGAAATTTTTACAGCAGCATGATCCCAAAACCCAGCAAGATGACCTTATGAGACACTCAGAAATTGTATATTTTGCTATGAAGAAGATATATGTATTTCTATTAAGTACATTTTCATTATATTTACTTCTGCTGTCTTTTACAGTGGGCTTGGACCACCAATACCAGCAAAAAAAGGAACTTATTGGACACTTAGAATAAAAATTTGCAGAAGAAATAAGTGTTTTGAAATAAGTTTTTTTCTTTTAGAACGTACCATTGATTTTTTTGCTAATATGTATTGTGTTTTTTCATTGGGAAAGAAGACATGCTACAGTTTAATAGCCCGTGAGTGACATCTGCAACCGTGTGCAAGAAAAATCGTCAGAGATTACAGGCTTGATTAATTTTTGATATATGTCAAACATTCATCATTCTCGGTGGTAAAGACGGCATACGTTTGTCAGTTATCACCCGCACAGCTGTCTCTAAATGTTCGCTCCTGAGATAAAGCTGGCTGTCGGGCAGGATAACGCTTTTTTTAAACGGCCAATTGCTGAGCAAACTCGGGCCCATTCAACCAGTTTGGACACTCAGAAGTCAATTGGGTCCGGACCAAGTCCATAACATCCGGCGCGTTGAAGCTGGCAGGTACTCATGGACCATGGTCTTTAAGGTGGTCTTGGTTGTGTCTGAAATGCATTGCCCTGCCCTTACAGGTGTTTGTTGAAGTGGGTAAAATACGATTGCCACATGTCATCCAGTAAGTTCAGCTTACACTGCCCCGCTGACTCCTGCTACGGGCCTACTTGCCATTCTACTGCTGGCACGTTGCTTGACGTTGTTCCACAGTTGACTTAGAATGTGAAGAAGACCACAACAGAATGTCTATGAGTTGGTCAATGAGCCACAGTCTCAAAATTCTTATTGCATTCTCCTGTCAATTTGTGTGGGTGGAAGGAAATTGCTGACCATTGATTTGTAACGTGGATCAAGGAGGGTGGCCACCCAGTAATCGCTGTTCGTTTTGATTGCCTTGATGCATGGATCATGTTGCAGGTAATTAGCATCCAAGCACTCGTGAGAGATGCTGCCAGGATCTCCCAAGTCTCGGGGTCGAGGGACACTAAACAGATCTTCCTCCTCTTCCTCCTGAAATCTGTGCCAACCTCTTACCACTGAAGGGAAATCGGTACCGTCTGTGTCCAGCCCTGCCTCATCATCCTCCTCCACTTCTTCATCCTGAGTTTCACCACAGCCCTGGCTAGCCTCAGGCACTGAAGTGCCATCCTGCACCAGCCGTGGACCTCAAACAACTGCCTAAAGAAGACCTATAAATTTGGGAAACAGTCGGGTCTTTTACAGCCGACGGCGAGTAAGGCTTTGTCCACATCTGTGTCCGCCTCCTCCTCCATCACTGCTGGGACCTGCTGCCGCAGACTGTCTGACACTTGTTCCAGTAAAAAAATTACCAAAATGGTCATGCTGACAAGGACATCTTCCTGACTGACCATTTTGGTCGCGCCTTCAAAACTGTGAAGGATGGTGCAAAGATCCTTCACCTGCCTCCACTCTCTATGGCTCAACACCTCGAGGTCCGCACCACTGCTCGTCAGGCCATGCAACACTTCATACTGCATAATGGCATTATGCTGCTGCCACAATTGCAGGAGCATTTGGAGGGTGGAATTCCAGTGTGTTGCCACATCAACAATGAGACAGTTGACGGGGAGGCCCAAATCACGCTGCAGCACTGCAAGTCGTGCCGAATCAGGGTGCGTACGCTGGAAGTGTGAGCTAAGACCTCGAGCCTTCCTCAGCAAACCGTCAAGAGATGTGCATAAGTCTACCAAGTTTAAGGCCAGCAAGGAGATTTTTCCCGTTGTCGCACACCAACTTGCCTTTCGCCAGGTTCTTAGCACCCAGCCACTGGTCAGTCTCAGTGCACAGAGCCGTCCACAGCTCTTGACCTGTGTGTTGATGATCTCCAAGACACATTAATTTCAGAACATCCTGATTTCTCTTGGCACATGATGCTACCCATGTAGGTTGGGGATGTGGACCCTGCACCAATCCAGCAGTGTGGAAGAGTGTCTGCCGAGCCCGAGACCCACCATCATCACCAGAGACACTGTCATCCACCCAACTCACCCAGTGAGCAGTCAGTGAGATGTAACGCCCTTGACCGTGCTTACTAGTCCATGTGTCTGTAGTGAGATGGACTTTGGTGGACACAGATGCAGCCAACACACTGGAGATTTTTTCTGCCACGTGACTGGCCAGGGCAGGGACAGCTTTTCTTGCAAAGCAATGCCTGCTCGGTACCTGATATTGGGGGCATGCCAGGGCCAGGAGGTGGCGGAACCCATCTGTGTCCACCAGGTGGAAAGGCAACATTTCCAAGGCCAAAAGTCTGGCAATTATGACATTTAGGCTTTTGGCTTTGGGATGGTTGGGGTGAAAGTGTTTCTTATGCTCCGACACCTGGTACATAGAAGGCTAAATGGTGGACTGGCTGCTTAATGGCGTGCAGGTCAAACTGGTGGAATGAGAAAGGGTAGTCTCTGGTGATGGCGGTGGCAATCGGCCGACAGTGTCTGGGATTGGGGATGGTGCTTACTCATGCTGCTCCGGCACATGAGCAGCAGAGGAACGCTTGGTCTTGGAAGTGGCGAGAAGGAGGAGACAGAGGATGTCACAGTGGATGGAAGCTCAGGACCTGTGTGGCTTTTTTTCTCCAAGTGACTCCTCCACATCAATTCATTGGATCTGCAATGTCATCATCAACATCATCATCACAGGTGACTTCCTCGTTCTGACAGTCTACATCCTCAAGCTGCGGGCTAGAAGCCACAGGCACTGCAAGGCATTGCTGACTACTCAGGATTTCTGCCGACTGACAAGCTTCCTTCTCCTCCTCTGAGGGAATCAGCGATTGGGTGTCAGAGTAGACTAAATCATCCCCTTTGGCCTCTTGATCTTTTAAAATGGCTTCTGACCCCAACCGCATTGTGTCGTCAAAGAGCTCTTCAGAATATGTGTTATTCACAGTGGTCTGTACATTGGTTTACATTTGGACTGTGTTTGTCAAACACTCAAGTTGGACTGATGATAACGATGATGATGACGATATTTGTTGCCGTGACTGAGAGGACGAGGAGGTAAAACCGCTCGATGCAGTTTGTGTTAACCACTGAAAAACAGATTGGCGACGCTCTTCAGTACTGAGATTCACAGGGGGTCGACCAAGCGATAATAGGCCTGACGGTCCTGCAACTGACGATGTGCTGGCTTGTGTGTTGTCCAGAGCATTGGAAGGAGCGCCTTGTCTTGTACCTCTAGCTCCACGTCCAACGCCTCTCCTTGCTCGCTTACCACCTCTAGTTCGCTCCATGTTCAAAAAGATAAATATTAAAAAGGTCAAGATTTGTTCACAGTCTCTTATTGCAGAACTGTACTCCAAAGACAGCAACTTTTGGGCACGTAATCAAATTTTAAGCTAAAAACCAGTATATCAGAGCGATTGCTTTTCACAGAAGATTTCGTAACAGTTTCTTGTGCTACAGCTGTCACCCCAAAACAAGATCAATAAACTTTTGGGCACGGAATCAAATTTTAAGCTAAAAACCATTATATCAGAGCGATTGCTTTTCACAGCAGTTTTCTTAACAGTGTCTTGTGCTACAGCTGTCACCCCAAAACAAGATCAATAAACTTTTGGGCACTGAATAAAATTTTAATTTAAAAACCAGTATATCAGAGTGATTTCTTTTCACAGTAGATTTCATAACAGAATATTGTGCTACAGTTGTCACCCCAAAACAAGATCAATAAACTTTTGGACACGGAATAAAATTTTCTGCCAAAATCCAGTATGTCAGAGCGATTGCTTTTCACATCAGATTTTGGAACAGTGTCTTGTGCTACAGCTGTTACCCCAAAACAAGATCAATAAACTTTTGGACACGGAATCAAATGTTCTGCAAAAAAACAGTAAATGAAAATGATTGCTTTTCACAGCAGATTTCGTAACAGTGTCTTGTACAACGCCTGTCACCCAAAAAGGATCAAAAAACTTTTGGGCAATCAAAATAAAGATAGGAAAGATGCTGTCAGCAGCAATATAAATATCCCTAGCTACTACTGTCTAGGATTGCTGTATCCCAACCCTAGCTAATCAATCTAGCAGCTTTTCCTTTGTGAAATTGCTGGGAAATAGTGTCTCTGGCTGCTTTGAAAAAGCACAGCAGAGAGAGCAATGTGTTCAGCTCACAGTCATGTGATTTTAGCAGCCAAGGAGATCCCTACACCACCCACTGGTGATGTTCTTGACCCCCCTCTGTGCTCTGCACTGATTGGCTGGCCGCCAAAAGCACAGGAAGCAGTGAAAATGGCGCAATCTTAATCCTCGATTTATGATCCGATTTTAAGGGCAAATATCGGATCGACTCGAGATTGAGGAACCTGGAAAAATGCTGTTTTGAATACTTTAAGGGGTGTATTTTCTTAGATGAAGTCCTTTATGGGGGTACCTAACATACAGGCCAATCAAAGTCACGTTAGAACTGGACTGGTCCCTAAAAATGTATATTGCAAATTTTCTTGAAAATTACTACAAAATTTCTAAGCCCCCTAATGTTGCAGAAAAAAAAGACATTTAAAAAAAATGATGCCAACCTACAGTAGACATATGGTAGATGCTAGTTATAAACTATTTTGAGTGGAATAACTATCTGTCTTACATGCAGACATTTTTGAAGTTTGAAATTGGAGATTTTCCAAATTTTTCACGATACTTTGATATTTTTCACAAATAAACAAGCATTTTTTGGACCAAAATTTCTTACTATCATAAAGCACAATGTGTCACGCGAAAAGATTCTCTGAATCACATGGATAGGTTAAAGTGTCAAAAAGTTATTCTCACATAAAGTGACATATGCCAGATTTAAAAAATGGGTCTCTGTCAGAGAGGCCAAAACTGGCTCCGGCGTTAAGAGGTTAAAGTCAAGGGAGAAGATGATCAGGTTAATTTTTATACCGAAACAGATGAGGAGAATCTGGAATTACCATCCAGAACAGTAAACTGGATACGTGGTGCAACTTAGTGAAGACAATTTGGCTCTAAGAGTCACAGAAAAAAATTCACATCTTCAAATAATTCATTCTTTTCAATGGCTATCTAAAAAGATGAGGACAGCGTAGCTATAGCAGGTACAGCGGTAGCAGCTGCTTCAGGGTCCCTTTGACACGTAAGAAGATGCCAGTATTGGAAATGGCACATGATAATTGGCAGGAGCCCCCTATCACTTTTTGCACCAGGACCCAAGAACATGTTATATCTGTGGTGGCAGCAAGAACATCCCAACGGGGAACATGGAGGTCCAGCTGGTATGGCTGTAGTTATAGGTGGTGCAGTTGTAGCCAGGGCTGCCGTCAGTCATCTATTAACTGTTTCAGGGCCCCATGCAGCTAAATAAAATGGGGCCTCCACCCATAACTAGTTCCTATTTTTTAACATATCAATGGGCCCCTTTTTGATTAGGGCCCCTGACAGGAGTACTGCCCTATTGGTACCGCTAGCACCCCTTTTACAGTAGCCTGATCCCAAGACCAGCAAAAATGACCGTCTGGACACTCAGAATAAAATTGACAAGAAAAAATGACTATTTTAAACAAGATTTTTTTTGAATAGGACATTGACTATAGCTGTCTTTTACAGCAGCATGATCCCAAAACCAGCAAAAATTACCTTATGGACACTCAGAATGAAATTTGCAAGAAGAAATAAGTATTTCAAATAAGAACTTTTTCAATACGACATTTAATACTGCTGTCTTTTACAGTGGCTTGACCCCAATACCAGCAAAAAGGAACTTTTGGACACTTAGAATAAAATTTGCAAGAAGAAATAAGTGTTTGAAATAAGATTTTTTTCAATAGGACCATTGATTTTTTTCAATATGTAATGTGTATTTCACATTGGGAAGAAGACATGCTACAGTTAACTAGCCGGTGACATCAGCAACCGTGGCAAGAAAATCGTCAGAGATCCACGCTTGATTCATTTTGATAAATGTCAAACAATCAACATTCTCGGGGGAAAGACGGATACGTTTGTCAGTTATCACCCCGCCAGCTGATCTAAATGTTCGCTCCGAGATAACGCTGGCTGTCGGGCAGGATAACACTTTTACGGCATGCTGAGCAAACTCGGGCCATTCAACCAGTTTGGACACTCAGAAGTCAATTGGGTCCGGACCAAGTCCCAAAACATCGGGGTTGAGCTGCAGGTACTCATGGACCATGGTCTTAAGGTGGTCTCTGTGTGTCTGAATGCTGCCCTGCCTTACAGGCGTTTATGAGGTGGTAAAAAACGATTGCCACATGTCACACAGTAAGCTTCAGCTACACTGCCTGCTGCTCCTGCTACGGCTACTTGCCATTCTACTGCTGGCACGTTGCTGACGTTGTTCCACCGTGACATTAGAATGTGAAGAAGACACAACAGATGTCTTGAGTTGGTCAATGAGCACTGTCTCAAATTCTTGCATTCTACTGTCAATTTGTGTGGGTGGAAGGAAATTGCTGACCATTGATTTGTAACGTGGATCAAGGAGGGTGGCCACCCAGTAACCGCTGTTCATTTTGATTGCCTTGATGCATGGATCATGTTGCAGGTAATGTAGCATCCAAGCACTCGTGAGAGATGCTGCCAGGATCTCCCAAGTCTCGGGGTCGAGGGACACTAAACAGATCTTCCTCCTCTTCCTCCTCCTCCTGAAATCTGTGCCAACCTCTTACCACTGAAGGGAAATCGGTACCGTCTGTGTCCAGCCCTGCCTCATCATCCTCCTCCACTTCTTCATCCTGAGTTTCACCACAGCCCTGGCTAGCCTCATGCACTGAAGTGCCATCCTGCACCAGCCGTGGACCTCAAACAACTGCCTAAAGAAGACCTATAAATTTGGGAAACAGTCGGGTCTTTTACAGCCGACGGCGAGTAAGGCTTTGTCCACATCTGTGTCCGCCTCCTCCTCCATCACTGCTGGGACCTGCTGCCGCAGACTGTCTAACACTTGTTCCAGTAAAAAAATTACCAAAATGGTCATGCTGACAAGGACATCTTCCTGACTGACCATTTTGGTCGCGCCTTCAAAACTGTGAAGGATGGTGCAAAGATCCTTCACCTGCCTCCACTCTCTATGGCTCAACACCTCGAGGTCCACACCACGGCTCGTCAGGCCATGCAACACTTCATACTGCATAATGGCATTATGCTGCTGCCACAATCGCGGGAGCATTTGGAGGGTGGAATTCCAGTGTGTTGCCACATCAACAATGAGACAGTTGACGGGGAGGCCCAGATCACGCTGCAGCACTGCAAGTCGTGCCGGATCAGGGTGCGAACGCTGGAAGTGTGAGCTAAGACCTCGAGCCTTCCTCAGCAAACCGTCAAGAGATGTGCATAAGTCTACCAAGTTTAAGGCCAGCAAGGAGATTTTTCCCGTTGTCGCACACCAACTTGCCTTTCGCCAGGTTCTTAGCACCCAGCCACTGGTCAGTCTAAGTGCACAGAGCCGTCCACAGCTCTTGACCTGTGTGTTGATGATCTCCAAGACACATTAATTTCAGAACATCCTGATTTCTCTTGGCACATGATGCCACCCATGTAGGTTGGGGATGTGGACCCTGCACCAACCCAGTGTGGAAGAGTGTCTGCCGAGCCCGAGACCCACCATCATCACCAGAGACACTGTCATCCACCCAACTCACCCAGTGAGCAGTCAGTGAGATGTAACGCCCTTGACCGTGCTTACTAGTCCATGTGTCTGTAGTGAGATGGACTTTGGTGGACACAGATGCAGCCAACACGCTGGAGATTTTTTCTGCCACGTGACTGGCCAGGGCAGGGACAGCTTTTCTTGCAAAGCAATGCCTGCTCGGTACCTGATATTGGGGACATGCCAGGGCCAGGAGGTGGCAGAACCCATCTGTGTCCATCAGGTGGAAAGGCAACATTTCCAAGGCCAAAAGTCTGGCAATTATGACATTTAGGCTTTTGGCTTTGGGATGGTTGGGGTGAAAGTGTTTCTTATGCTCCGACACCTGGTACATAGAAGGCTAAATGGTGGACTGGCTGCTCAATGGCGTGCAGGTCAAACTGGTGGAATGAGAAAGGGTAGTCTCTGGTGATGGCGGTGGCAATCGGCCGACAGTGTCTGAGATTGGGGATGGTGCTTACTCATGCTGCTCCGGCACATGAGCAGCAGAGGAACGCTTGGTCTTGGAAGTGGCGAGAAGGAGGAGACAGAGGATGTCACAGAGGATGGAAGCTCAGGACCTGTGTGGCTTTTTTTCTCCACATCAATTCCTCCACATCAATTCATTGGATCTGCAATATCATCATCAACATCATCATCACAGGTGACTTCCTCGTTCTGACAGTCTACATCCTCAAGCTGTGGGCTAGAAGCCAAAGGCACTGCAAGGCATTGCTGACTACTCTGGATTTCTGCCGACTGACAAGCTTCCTTCTCCTCCTCTGAGGGAATCAGCGATTGGGTGTCAGAGTAGACTAAATCATCCCCTTTGGCCTCTTGATCTTTTAAAATGGCTTCTGACCCCAACCGCATTGTGTCGTTAAAGAGCTTTCAGAATATGTGTTATTCACAGTGGTCTGTACATTGGTTTACATTTGGACTGTGTTTGTCAAACACTCAGGTTGGACTGATGATAACGATGATGATGACGATATTTGTTGCCGTGACTGAGAGGACAAGGAGGTAAAACCGCTCGATACAGTTTGTGTTAACCACTGAAAAAACAGATTGGCGACGCTCTTCAGTACTGAGATTCACAGGGGTCGACCAAGCGATAATAGGCCTGACGGTCCTGCAACTGACGATGTGCTGGCATGTGTGTTGTCCAGAGCATTGGAAGGAGCGCCTTGTCTTATACCTCTAGCTCCACGTCCAACGCCTCTCCTTGCTCGCTTACCACCTCTAGTTCGCTCCATGTTCAAAAAGATAAATATTAAAAAGGTCAAGATTTGTTCACAGTCTCTTATTGCAGAACTGGACTCCAAAGACAGCAACTTTTGGGCACGTAATCAAATTTTAAGCTAAAAAACAGTATATCAGAGCGATTGCTTTTCACAGCAGATTTTGTAACAGTTTTCTGTGCTACAGCTGTCACCCCAAAACAAGATCAATAAACTTTTGGGCACGGAATCAAATTTTAAGCTAAAAACCAGTATATCAGAGCGATTGCTTTTTACAGCAGTTTTCTTAACAGTGTCTTGTGCTACAGCTGTCACCCCAAAACAAGATCAATAAACTTTTGGGCACTGAATAAAATTTTAATGTAAAAACCAGTATATCATAGTGATTTCTTTTCACAGTAGATTTCATAACAGTATATTGTGCTACAGTTGTCACCCCAAAACAAGATCAATAAACTTTTGGACACGGAATAAAATTTTCTGCCAAAATCCAGTATGTCAGAGCGATTGCTTTTCACATCAGATTTTGGAACAGTGTCTTGTGCTACAGCTGTTACCCCAAAATAAGATCAATAAACTTTTGGACACAGAATCAAATGTTCTGCAAAAAAACAGTAAATGAAAATGATTGCTTTTCACAGCAGATTTCGTAACAGTGTCTTGTACAACGCCTGTCACCCAAAAAGGATCAAAAAACTTTTGGGCAATCAAAATAAAGATAGGAAAGATGCCGTCAGCAGCAATATAAATATCCCTAGCTACTACTGTCTAGGATTCCCTAATCTTGCTGTATCCCAACCCTAGCTAATCAATCTAGCAGCTTTTCCTTTGTGAAATTGCTGGGAAATAGTGTCTCTGGCTGCTTTGAAAAAGCACAGCAGAGAGAGCAATGTGTTCAGTTCAAGTCATGTGATTTTAGCAGCCAAGGAGATCCCTACACCACCCCCTGGTGATGTTCTTGACCCCCTCTGTGCTCTGCACTGATTGGCTGGCCGCCAAAAGCACAGGAAGCAGTGAAAATGGCGCAATCTTAATCCTCGATTTATGATCCGATTTTAAGGGCAAATATCGGATCGACTCGAGATTGAGGAACCTGGAAAAATGCTGTTTTGAATACTTTAAGGGGTGAATTTTCTTAGATGAAGTCCTTTATAGGGGTACCTAACATACAGGCCAATCAAAGTCACGTTAGAACTGGACTGGTCCCTAAAAAATGTATATTGCAAATTTTCTTGAAAATTACTACAAAATTTCTAAGCCCACTAATTTTGCAGAAAAATAACACAATTTAAACAAATGATGCCAAAAGCACAGGAAGCAGTGAAAATGGCGCAATCTTAATCCTCGATTTATGATCCGATTTTAAGGGAAAATATCGGATCGACTCGAGATTGAGGAACCCGGAAAAATCGACTCGATCTCATGTTTTCTCAATTAAATCACTCAACACTACTCAGGAGGAGCCTCTTTAGTTCATTCACCCAGTGGTCCTGCTCTGAATGTTACGGTGCACTGCATCATAGGGGCAGATACACGGGAGCAGGAACTCCTCATATCGGCTCAGACTTCCTCTGTCACTTCTTATGTACCGTAAACACTCAAAAGCAGCAGTTTTCCCTGTGCAGGGGAGATACCAAACTTTAGCAGGATGGCTGTGTATGTGATTGTTTGCAGGATCTCCCTCCCCCATCTCCATGCAGTAAAAATACACACTTCTGCCGAACAGACCTCCTGCCCACCCCTTCAAACACACTACTGCCACTGAAGGGGTCGGCTGCGTGATCAGATATAAACGCGTGGTGTACAGATAGAAAAAATAAATGTATACATTGTACATGTATATTAAGGTTTGCAAGTGTGTGTATATAAGTGTATGTATATATGTAGGTAAACTTGTTACATAATTACATAATTTGTAAGGCCGAAAAAAGACAAGACGTCCATCCAGTTCAGCCTATTTTACTAAAGTGTTGCTAAAGTGTTGATCCAGAGGAAGGCAAAAAAAAAACCATGAGGTAGAAGCCAATTGTCCTCATTTTATGGAAAAAATTCCTTCCCGACTACAATCTGGCAATCGGAATAATCCCTGGATCAACAACCCTACTCCAGAATCCTAGTCATTCTAACTTGTAACATTGTTACGCTCCAGAAATGCATCCAAACCCTTTTTGAACTCTATTATTGAATTCCCCATGACAATTTCCTTTGGCAGAGAGTTAAACCTCATCTGCCATTTCTCTTCCCATGCCTCCAACTTATCCAGATCCCTTTGTAATAACAAATTATCCTCTATTGTGTTGATTACTTTACAGAGCTTAGTATCATCTGCAAAGATCGATATTCTACTG
Organism: Phyllomedusa bahiana; assembly: GCA_025379985.1. Classification (NCBI taxonomy): domain Eukaryota; kingdom Metazoa; phylum Chordata; class Amphibia; order Anura; family Hylidae; genus Phyllomedusa; species Phyllomedusa bahiana. Next base: position 60,790 of record JAODAL010022642.1, read on the forward strand.
TGCAATCCATGTGTAAGATCATTAATGAAAATATTAAAGAGGATAGGGCCCAATACTGACCCCTGTGGTACCCCACTAGTAACAGGGATCCAGTCTGAGTATGTACTGTTAATTACCACCCTTTGTTTTCTATCACTGAGCCAGTTGCTTACCCACTTGCACACATTTTCCCCCAGTCCAAGCATTCTCATTTTACTTATCAACCCTTTATGTGGAGCAGTATCAAGCTTTAAAGAAATCTAGATATATGACATCCAATGCCTCACCCCGATCCAGTCTAGAACTTACTTCCTCATAGAAACTGATGAGATTAGTTTGACAAAACCAATCCTTCATAAACCCATGCGATAGTCAGTGGGATCCATTAGGCACCATCAGCATTTATCAAATGAGGGATCAGGCTGGGGCTTAGTGTATCTATCATGTGTGATTCTTTATCAGTGTATCTAATCCAGTAATATTTGAGTCTGTTCTGTTTAGGTCTGGTTCACATCTTCATTGTTATTTCCGTTTTTCTGTTTTATGATAGGAGCAGAAAAATGGAAATAACGGCGTAGCTGGATTTGCTTCTTGACAGACACCAATGGTGCCCGAAGGACTTCATTAAAGGGGTTTTCTGATGCTACAAAATGCTCATTAGTCCGTTGAGGCATGATGAGAAATAAAAGAAAAGGAGAATACGTATCACCTGGAAACTCTCATTCTGTCACTGCGGCCGTTCCCCGTGATCCGGCTGTAGCTGTGAATGTTTTATAGCCATGCAGTGTAAATGACAGGATAACTTTACTATCAAAGCAATTGCAGTTACATAAATTTTATATAGCTTTTTATGTTTTACTACTTTTACACGATAGAAATGCGTTTATAAAAATTGCATTTGTATGTCTTCATAGTCTGTTAGCCATATCTTTTTTATTTTTCTGTATATGGACCTGATTATGGGCTTGTTTTTTGCGGGATGAGTTGAAATTTTTATTGGTACCATTTTGGGGTGCATATGATGATTCGATCACATTTTATTGTATTTGATATAATAGAACATCAGAACTTAATATTTGGTACAGAAACCTGTTTGCGATTACAGAGGTCCGACGTTTACTGTATTTCTTGCTGGACAGATTTTGGCCCACTAATCCTCACAGATCTTCTCCAGGTATTTCAAGTTTCGGTGCTGTCGCTGGGCTACATTAAGTTTCAGCTCCGCCCAAAGATTTTCAATTGGGTATGGGTCTTGAGACTGGGTAGGTCACTTCAGGACCCTGAAATGCTTCTTAGAGGGCCACCCAGCCTTAACCCATCTTCAATGCTCTTACTGAGGAAAGGAGGTTGTTGGCAATAATCTTACGATACATTGCCGCTCCCATCTTCCCTTCAATATGGTGAGAGACAGCCGGCAGGTCACCAATTGCTAATTGCAGCTAACACGCGCTGGTTACAGCATAGGATGGAGCCTACTCCATCCTGTGTTGTTTAACCCCAGAGACGCCACAGCAATTTAGGCGTCTAAATGAATGAGAAACAATGCTCCGATCGTGGGACCCTGATCAGTTAACATGGCAACTGGAAGCCTTTTGAAAGCTTCTATTGCTGCCATGTTTTTCGCTTTACTATTTCCTGCCCCATCTTTGTACACCCTAATGCATGGTCTATATAATGTAATAGGCTGTATAAATGATTGCGCCCCCTAGTGGTGAAGCACCCTAACAGGAATTAAAGGGGTTTTGCCATGAAGTAAAATTGACGTGGGAAGTTTGAAAATTAAATAATAATCATTTTCACCATTCATCATCATTAACAATTCTGCACGTTTTTGTTTTCGCTGCTCTTTTAGTGATCCATTGTTTACAGCTCATCTCCAGGAGATACGACCAGGGCTGTGAGCTCCTCAGTTCTGGTCGCACATGCTCAGACATCACCGCTCTTCTCAGGTAGCTACGGAGTGTTCAAACCCCAGGTACTGTCATTCTACTCCTGTCCTTTGGACTAGTTAGTAATAAGTCAAACAGCGCAAATAAAAAAGGAACCTCAATCAGGTTTGTGCATTGATAAAGAGGAAAAAAAAATCCACAGGTTAAGTTCCTGCAGGGATTTGAACCAAGGACCCTTGTGCTGTAAAGCACACAGAGCTGAAGACCTGGATGCTGAAGATATGAAATAAGAATGTGGCAAAACCCCTTTAAAGAAGTCCTATCACCACTGACCACACAATGCTAAATTGCTGTAGGGAGGATTAAAATATGACTCAAGATAATGTAAAATACCTTTGGGAGCATGACGACTGGAAATACAGTCAATATTCAGTCAGCTAGTAAATGGTTTATGGGAGCAGCCATCTTAGAAATGGCAGACTAGTGCGCTGTGTCCATATAGGCCACTCCCCCTGATTCTAGGCTTGCATGATCCAGCACTCCAAGCTTGTATGCACTGCAGGCACCAAAGTCACAGCTGCTTATGCGCAGCAGGGTCACAGTTCCAGCCCTGTTGTTTTTCTCTCCACACCCATATATCTAATATTATGATTGTAGAGATAAGCTTAGATATATCAGATGAGTCGCATGTTTGATTCTGTGTCAGTTTATCTATTGTATATGTTCCACCATTTATTTTGTTTAACCTACTGCATAAAGCTATGTGGGTGCAAGTGAGTAAGTGTATTTGTATCACACTTTTATTCATAAAATAAAACTATAGAACACCTGTGCACCCAAAATGCACAATACGCAAACCTGGAATGGCGCCTAAATAAAACTGTATTAAAAAAAAAATGACCCCAATGTCCAGTAGCTGCTCCTCCTGCTCTGAAACTTGTGGTCGAGCCAAATAGCGCACTAGGGCCACATATGGGGTGTCTCTAAAAATGACAGAATTGGGGGAATCAATGTTGAGTTGCATTTCCCTTGTCACATATACTGTGTTCCAGTGAATAATGGATACAAATTGAAAATCTGCACAAAAAAAGTGAAATATTGAAATTTCACCTCCAGTTTGCCTTTATTTCTATGAAATACCTAATGGGTTAACAAACTTCCTAAATACTGTTTTAAATACTTTAAGGGTTGAAGTTTCTTAAATGGAGTCATTTATGGGGGTATCCAACATTCAAGCCCCTCAAAGCCAAGTCAGAACTGGACTGGTAACTAAAAATATCAATATTTAAATTTTCTTGTAAATGTGAAGAATTACTACTAAGTTTCTAAGCCCCCTAATGTCATAAAAATTAAAAAGATATTTAAAAATGATACCAACCTACAGTAGAGATATGGTAGATGCTATTTTGAGTGGAATAACTATCTGTTTTACACACAGAAATTTTTGAAGTTTGAAAATGGCAAACTTAAAGCACAATGTGTCACAAGAAAACAATCTCTAAATCACATGGATAGGTAAAAGTGTTAAAATGTTATTCTCACGTAAAGTGTCGCATGTCGGCTTTCAAAAATGGGGCTCTGACAGGAAGGTCAAAACGGGCTTTTAGCAAA
>JAODAL010022643.1:0-64267 GCA_025379985.1 Phyllomedusa bahiana
GGGCCCGGGACCCCCCCGCAGCTGTGGGACCCCCGGGAGGGTGTTTTGGCTCTATGGATCCCCCAGCACTGTGGGCCCCTGGATGGTGTTTGGCTTATGGCCCCTCCACAGCTGGGGGCTCCCCGGGGTGGTGGTGATGGCTCTATGGACCCTCCAGCAGCTGTGGGGCCCCTGGATAGTGGTGTTGGCTCTATGGACCCTCCAGCAGCTGTGGGAGCCCCTGGATGGTGGTATTGGCTCTGTGGCCCCTCCAGCAGCTGTGGGAGCCCCTGGATGGTGGTGTTGGCTCTATGGACCCTCCAGCAGCTGTGGGGCCCCTGGATGTTGGTGTGGCTCTATGAACCCCCCAGCAGCTGTGGGAGCCCCTGGATAGTGGTGTTGGCTCTATGGACCCTCCAGCAGATATGGGAGTCCCTGGATGGTGGTGTTGGCTCTATGGACCCAGCAGCAGATATGGGATGCAGTCAGCTACAGATACCTGTGACAACCTACCAGGACCTTATTGAGTCACTCCCAGCCCGTCTAGCTGCTGTCCTGACTGCACACACAAATAACGCTGGAGATTATCCGGTGTTCACAATAATGTGACACAACTCTATATATATGACCTCCATTTATAATAACAATGCTTAATGGTATACAGAAAAGTGCTACAGTATAGTTCTGCTCTAGGTTGGAAAAAATGTCAAAAAGACTATATCAAGGTGAGATGGTGTAAGAACCATACCGTCGCTTTCATTCCCTCACATACATCCTCTACATCCAGGCACTGAGCCAGTAATTGGGTCACGCTCATGTGAGCGATGTACGTAATATCATCAGTAATATCAGGAACACTAGAGCTGTGGTGACACCAGAGTGGATAAGTACCATTTATTTTATTTTAATTTTGTAGGGGGCAGTAGAAAAGTCTTGAAGAAGGTTGAAAAATCCTTTTTGAGGCCGGCTTCTACAAACTGGCCTTAGTTCTCCCCATTCATTTCTATATGAGTTTCGAATATAGCCAAGCTGGTGTGCCCGGGTATATTCGGAACTCTACTATGGGACATTTGATTTTCCATCCCTTTGGACTTCCCATCAGGTGGAGGTAAACTAACTCCCTGTGGTAATTCCTTCTCTAGGCATACTGGCCAAGTAGAGTTGGCTGAAGGCACCAGGTACTATGTGTTAATTTCTATGTTGAAGAAGGCATTTATTACTGGTATGTGGCAATTTTATGTTTTTGCCGTAAGTGCATAACTATAAACGTGATGTGCATTTGTGCTCACAAGTTACTGCTATTATTAAGCCCTGTTTTTTCTGGTGCAATTATTGCTTACATTTTGGCTATATGTATTCTCTTGCATGTTTCCTATATAAAAAGGAATAACTGACCAATACAACCAAGTATAATGGTCAGACATAGGGTATAATAGAGGTGAGCTTGGAGCGGGGTCGCCCTTTTAGGGGTGGGAGCTCCTCTAAGGGTCAGCAAGAGATTGAGTCTTTTAACCCCTTAACGACCGCCCACCGACTTTTGACGTTGGCTGGTGCAGGTCGTTCGTCTACAGCAACGTCTTTTGGCGTACTACACAGCCCTGATCCCAGCGCAGCTCCTGTGAGCACCGGGGAGCGGGGGAACCTCCGCACCCAGGTGCTTTAACCCTTTGATTGTCACCACAGCGCAATTAAAGGGTTTCCCTGCTCTGTCGGGTGATCGGAACACCCGGTGACCCGACAGAGCCTGGGGAACGGCTGCACAGTCAGCCCTGGGGACCTAGAGTAGCCCCAGGGCTGTCTGTGTAATAAGCCAGTGACCTAGAAAGACTGTGAGCTGTCCTGATCACTGGCTGTGTCAGACTGACACAGATTATAATGTATTAGCATATATGAATATGTTAATACATTACTAAGTGTAAAAAAAAAAAAGTAAAACAGTTCTCCCTTCATGGGATTTAAAAAAAAAAAAAAAAAAGTAAAAAATATAAAAAGTTTAAAAAAATGAATAAAAAAATAGTAAAATAAAAATAAATATTTAATAAACAATAATTGTGCATATATTACACACACACAAAAAAACCTACACATATTAGGTGTCCACATGACCGTAATAACCTGTAGAATTAATCTAACATGTTATTAAGTGTGAAATGTGAATGGTTTAAAAAAAAATTAAAAAAAGATAAAAATTATTTATAAGTGACCTTAAACTATTCCCCCGTAAATTTCAACTTGTCTCAAATAAAACGAGGCCTCATTCAACTGCGTCCTTGAAAAAATAAAAAAGTTACAACTGTAGAAACGCAAGGAGGCAAAAACAAAAAAAAGTTCTGGTCATTAACTACTTTTCCGGCGTTTGGCTTAAGGGGTTAAAGGACTATTATAGGTATAGACTCTCTCTTCTTGCTTGCTATGTCCCTGATGTTTACCAGTCCATGATATCCTTTGAAAATAAATACTGTTTTTTAAGAGGACTGTATGAAAAGTTATGTTTTAGAGGAATTTATTTGCTTTTGGATTTGTATGTTTGGAACTCCCATAGATATGATTGGGGGAGAGCTGCACAAGCATTTCATGAGCCACCTTCATAAGTCATTTTGCAAAGTGGCAAAACCCTTTAAGAACATTTTATTGATTCATTGTATTATGTTACATTTTATTCTACTGTACATTTGTTTTGCTGGCCACAGAGCTTGCCAGCTGTTGTATGAGCCGTGTAGCTATCTTCAGTCAATGGTGAGTTGATGACACTACGGTAGAAGGGTTCCAAGATGTCACCCTGCAGAAGGAGGAGGTCTTGGTCAACATTGCCTTGGTGCCCTATGCTGACTTGATGGTGGATGTTGAGGTACCATCATAATTGTGTTGCAGTGTTAGTAGATAGTTATCAGAAGGGTCCATAAGTTTGGTGGCTCATGTGTAAGTGTCTGCCCTGTAAGGCCCACTAAGGTAGGTGACAAGTATAGAGACCTGCTGGAAGTAATAGTAGAGTTCATTGAATAAAAAGCAGTAAAGACTTTGTTACCCTAAAAAATTGTCTTCAACATTCTAGTGCGTTGCAGCCTCATACAACTATGTTCTGTATTTCCAAACACGGATGACAATAACTTCTAGTAGATGCTGTATCAACACCAGTGACCCATGAAGAAAACCTACTCCTATTCTTGCAGCTTTTTGTCTCATGTGTTGCATATCATAGACAGAATAGCCTGGGAGGAGGGGAAGATATAAGAACTGCACTTTCACTTTCTATCTGATCGGCTGAGGCAGGTAGCTGCTTCCAACGACAAAAAAGACCAGAAAAGGACGAAATACACTGAAAATAAGAGATAAACCTTGAACTAATCAGGAAGCTAAAGAATCCGGGATAGAAAAAGTGACAGAATCTAATCACTGTGTGACTAGAAGAGATACATAGAAGTACACAGTGAGGCCGAGAGAAGAGGAACAGTGCAACAGAGAACAAGAAGTGAAGGCGAGATCTCTATATATTCAGCAGAGAAAACTCCATCTGGTGGTGAGGTGACTGCTGCTCCTAAATATGGCTCTGCTGAAACTTTGTGGACCGCCTAAGACCTTGGATTGGAAGTTACCCCTCAACGGTGGCGAAATATGTCCCACCATCTCTTTCGACTTGCATAACACTGAGCTAGCAGTGCCCGCAGGACTGCAGGTAAAGCAAATAGTATATATGAAAATAGTTACAAGTGTTTAATTAGCAAACATGTCTTTTTTCTCTGTAAGTATGAGACTTAAATTATTTATTATGTAAGACAAGTTTCAATAAGGCCTTATTCAAACATTAAGGGAAATTTACTAACGCTGATGGTTTATATGTTAGTCTTAAACCAATGTGTTTTGGGGTAAGAAGCACCTAATTTATTAAAAAGTATCTCTTAAAGTGGTAGCCCTCCATAAACATTGATGACATAACAATAGGATATGCCATTAGTTGTGACCCTTGCCGAACTCGACAACAGGATCTGAGGCCTCTCCATTCCAAATGAAGAGGTTTCAGATCCCATTCTTGAGATAATACAAGCCCGAAACCTCTCTGTTTTGAACGTAGAAGTGGTTGGAACTCTCCCATTGAAATCAATGGGAAGGTTCTGACCACTCTCCCCTTAATTTTAATGAATTTCCCGGTAAGCCAACGGGGGGCCCCGGCTACCCAAACTTTTATTAAAATCAAGGGGAGAATTCTGACCCCCTCTTATTAAAAAATGGAGATTTTTTGGGAGTTGTTTTTGAGATAGTTGGGGGCCCCAGAATGGTTCCACTTTAAGGGCACATTTATTGAGTAGGAAATTTTTCCTTTATTAGATCAGGAGCATCTTTCCTATTCCAATGACAAAAATGTAAGCGTGTGGCTGCTATGAGCTGGCGTAGCGTTGCACTATAATTTATGCCATAATAGTAGGGGTTGACCACATTATTTTTTTATTATCACGGTAATGTCCATTCTAAATTAAAAAAATATATACTCGCCTCTCCCCTTACTTCTGTTCCATTGACGTACCGTACTCACCCACCACTGGTGTTCTGTTTTTATTATTCTTCTAGACAGGGATGTCACTGCTTCAGCTGCTGATTAGCTGCAGAAGTCACATGACACTGCCTGACTTCCCCACGGGAGTTATTTCCCAGTGGTATATTAAATTTTAATATTTAGGGACTGTTTTAATAAGGGGGGAAGGTCCCCAAAGGGATTGGGCATGCAAATGTGGTGCCAATATTAAAAAAGGGTAAAAAAGTGATCCAGGAAAACTATAGGCCGTAAGTTAACCTTTTGGGGGAAAAAGGGGTTTAAAGGTTTTTTCGAGTGCTATCCTGGATATCTCATGAAATTAAATGTTAACGCCTTCCCAGCAGGGGTTTATAAGATCGGTCCTGTCAGACTAATCTCATCAGCTTCTATGGGAAATCATGCTAAACGGGATGGGGAAAGGCAGGATGTCATAATCTAATTTTTTAAAGCTTTTGATACGGTCCACATAAAAGGTTGTAAATAAAATGAGAATGTTGGAGGGGGGGAAAAGGGTTTTGCAAGGGGGGTAAGCAACGGCCACTGATAGAAAAAAAAAAGGGGGTAATTAACGGCATACTCAGACGGGTTTGGGGTTTACTAGGGGGGTACCACAAGGTCTTTTGGGGCCCTTCCTCTTAACTTTTTCATTAATGATTTTTCACATGGATTGCACATTTAGAATTTTGATCTTTGCAGACGATACTAAGCTCTGAAAAGTATCAAACCATAGAGGAAAATTTTTTAAATTAAAAAAAGGGGATCGGGATAAGTTGGGGGGCCCTGGCGGGGAAATGGCAGATGAGGTTTAAACACGATAAATCAAGGTTTTATGCACATGGGGAAAAAATCCTTCCATTTTAATGTTAAATGGAAAAACACTGGGAAAAGTGACATGGAAAAGGACTTGGGAACCCTGGTGGACATAAACTTAATTGTAGGAAAGGGCAATAGAATCATGGGGTTTTTTAAAAAGGGGGCATAGAGGCAAATATGAGAGCATTATTCTCCCACTATACAAGTCACTTTTTAAAACACATGGATATTGTGTCATTTTTTGGGCACCAGGGGCACAGGAAAGACATTGTAATTTGAACAGTACAAAGGCGGCAACAAAAATAAAAAAAGGACGGGTGGACTACAATCCCCAGAAAGAGTAGCAATTTTATGGTTATTTATTTAGAGAAAAGACATTTGGGGGGGACATAATAAATATGTTTAAATATATAAAAGTCAATATAGAGATCTCCCCCAAATTTATTTATACCCAGGACTGTACTAAAAAGGGGGGGACCCAGTTTTGGAGAATTTTAAAATTTTCAAAAGAATAATTAACATTTAATTAATGCCAGGGATTCTGGGAAGGGTCGGGTAATTCTAGATGAAAAATTAAACAAGTTTAGTGACCCCGGATTCTGGGGAAAGGGGTTTGGTACATTTTAGATGTAATAATTAACAAGTTTATGACCAGGATTCGAGAAGGGGCTGGAACATTTCTAGAGTAATAAATATAACAGTTAGTGACGGGGGTTCTGGGAAGGGTTGGAAAAATTTTAAATTTTAATAATATAACAGTTCAAATGACCAGGGTTTTTGGAAAGGTCGGGATACATTTTAGATGTAAAAAATATAACAGGTATAGGACCCCGGTTTGGGGAAAGGGGCGGATACATTTTTAATGTTAAAAATAAACAGGTTTTAAATGACCCGGGGTTCTGGGAAAAGGGCTGGAACATTTCTAGTGTTAATTTATAAAAAAAGTTAAGTACAGGATTCTGGAAAGGTCTGGAACATTTCTAATGTAATAATAAAAAGTTTAAATGACCATTTTTGAAAGGGTCGGGTAATTTTTAGATGTAAAAATTAAAAAGTTATAGTGACCGGGTTCTGGAGAAGGTCTGGATCATTTTAAATGAATAATATAACAGGGTTTTATGACCGGGATTCTGGAGAAGGGGCTGGATACATTTTAGATTAATAATATAACAATTATAGTGACCCGGGGGTTCGGAGAAGGGTCTGGATACATTTCTAGATGTAAAAAAAACAAATTATATGACCAAATTTTGGGAAGGGCTGGATAATTTTAGAGTAAATAAAAAAACAAGTTATAGTGACCGGGGTTCTGGAGAAAAGGGGGCTGGATACATTTTTTAGATGTAAAAATATAAAGGTATATTACCGGGGTTCTGGAAAGGGGGTTGATACTTTTTAATGTAATAATATAACAAGTTTTAGTGCCGGATTCGGAGAAGGGTCTGGGTACTTTTTAGATGTAATAAATAAAAGTTTTAGTGACCGGATTCTGGGGAAGGGTCGGATACATTTTTTTGATGTAATAATATAACAATTATAGGACCGGGGTTCTGGGGAAAAGGGGCTGGTTTTAATTTTTGATGTAATAATATAACAGGGGTATAGGGCGGGATTCTGGAGAAGGGGCTGGTACATTTCAAAAGTAATAATTAACAGGGTTTTAAATGACCGGGGTTTTGGAGAAGGGCGGATACATTTCTTTAATAATAACAGTTTTTAGTGGGGGGGGGGGGGGGGCCGGGGTTCTGGGAAGGGTTTGGAACATTTCTAGATGTAATAATATAACAAGTATGTGACCGGATTCGGGGGAAGGGGTTGGGTACATTTTAGATTAATAAAAACAGTTATAGTGGGCCGGGATTCTGGGAAGGGTTGGATACATTTTTTTAGATGTAATAATATAACAGTTATAGTGACCGGGATTCTGGAGAAGGGTTTGGATACATTTTAAAATGTAAAAAAAACAGGGTTTTAGTACCGGGGTTTGGAAAGGGCTGGAACATTTCTAGATTAAAAATAAACAAGAAGTGACCGTTTGGAGAAGGGGGCTGGAAAATTTTAATTAATAAAATAAAAAATTTAAATGACGGGGTTTTTGAGAAGGTCGGATACATTTCAGATGTAAAATATAAAAGTTATAGGACCGGGGGTTTTGGGAAGGGTCTGGGTACATTTCAAGAGTAATAATAAACAGGTTTTAGTACCGATTCTGGGAAGGGTCTGGATCATTTTTAGATTAATAAAATAAAGTTATAGTGACCGATTCTGGAGAAGGGGTTGGGTACATTTTAGATGAAAAAAACAATTAAGTGACCCGGGAAATTTGGAGAAGGGGCTGGGTACATTTTTAATGAAATAATAAAACAAGTTTTAAAAGACCGGGGTTTGGAAATCTGGATACATTTCTGATGTAATAATATAAAGGTTATAGTGACCGGATTTTGGAGAAGGGGCGGATACATTTTAAAAATTTAAAATATAAAAAATTTTAATTTACCCGGGGTTTGGAAAGGGTCTGGTACATTTCTAGGTTTTAAAAAAAACAAGTTTTAGTGACCGGGGGTTCTGGGGAAGGCTTGATAATTTTAATGTAAAAATAAACATTTTTAAAGGGGCCCGGGATTTTGAAAGGGTCTGGAACATTTCAGATGTAATAATATAACAGGTTTATGACCCGGGGTTCTTGAGAAGGTTTAACATTTCTGAGTAAAAATATAAAAGGTTTAGTGACCGGGATTAGGAGAAGGGTCGGAACATTTCTAGAGTAATAATATAACATTATAGTGACCGGGGTTTTGGAGAAGGGGCTGGATACATTTCAATTAAATATAAATTATATGACCGGGTTTTGGAGAAGGTCTGGATACATTTCAGATGTAATAAATAACAGGTTATAGTGACCCGGGGGTTTTGGAGAAGGGGCTGGATACATTTTTAGATTAATAATATAACAGTTTTAGTGACCCGGGGTTCTGGGAAGGGTCCGGATCATTTTAGATGTAATAATAACAGTTATAGGGCCGGGATTCTGGAGAAGGGTCTGGTAATTTTTTAGATGTAATAAAAAAACAGGTTTTTGTGACCAATTTTTGGAGGGGGGGCGTTTATCCAGGATTTATTATGAGCCAGATTGGGGGTCGGAAGGAATTTTTTCCCAAAAAAAGAGGGGCAAATTTTTCCTGCCTCATTGAGGTTTTTTGCCTTCCCTGGATCAACACTTTAGCAAAATAGGCCAACTGGATGGAGTCTTGTCTTTTTTTGGCTTACAAACATGTAACTATGTAAAAATCATGCATGAACGTTTACGCTTCAGCAATCAGCTGAGGCGGATGTTCTGTCCAGACAAAGAAAATTTCACCCATGAGGGGTAGGGTGGTGTGTATTGGAACGGAAGTAGGGGGGAGGGGAGATTTTATATATTTTTTTACTTTTAAATGAGCACTTCTATGGTAATAAAAAGGAGGTGGACGAACCCCTTTATAATACATGGACTAATTTAATAACATAAATATTATTAACAATAATATAATAAATGGACTCATCAAGTGATAAAATTGCTAATTTCTTTGTCGCTTTTTCAAAGTTGTAGGAAGCAAAAAAAAAAAGTCACAAATTGTATTGTGAATAAGGCTATGCCAACAGCATATTAAAAATCGACTGACAGGTCTTGAATCTGCCGGATGATAGAACATGTTCTATAGGAGGAGGCTGGCGGTTTTGAAATCTGACCATAGAAATTCCGAGCTGTGTAAAGCACTCGGAATTTTCTATTCAGTCTAGGGGGCACTGGCTTACAGTCGCTGTATCATGTCGTGAAACAGGGCCCTAAGTTGTCAACCAAAATGTGCAACTTTTTTACACCACAAAAATGTTGCAAAGCTGTAAATAAATTTCACCCACTGGGGCACATTAAGAAAAGCAGTTGCACCAAAAATAATGGCATACATGTTTTACAGCTTTTAGACAGTTTTTAGACACTCCGGTGCCTCACCCGACTTTGCAGAAAGGGGAGTGGCTTTGAGTGCGACGCCATGCACCAAAAATTAAACCAAAATTTTGGCACAATTAGTGGTATAACAGGAGCCTAAACTAATAGAAGGTGTAAATTTAGAATACACAGTTTAACCAATGCCAGATTTGTCAACACAATAATTGTAGCGCATAATAAGACTGTCTAGTCTAAGTTTATACTGTCTAAGAGTTAGTATTAATAAATCTGCCCCAGCGTGTTCTGCCTCTTTATTTTTTGGCATAGAGTAAGTTCTGAATATGAAGACAATAGATGTAGAACCAGGGGCATAGCTATAGGAGATGCAGAGGGAGCAGTTGCTACTACCGAGCTCTAGATCTTACAGGGGTCAATTTGAGAAGACACCAGTATTATAAAGGCACCTGATAGGTAGAGGCTCTTTAATAAACTTTGCATTAGGGCCCCAGACCTTTAAGTTACGCCTCTGTATGGAATAATCAGGAGAAAAGTTCTGAAAGTATAGATAAAAATAAATGGAAAATACTGAAAAACAAAGAGTTTAAAGAACACAATTCAGACATTAATATTTAGCTAAAGGCCAGATCTGTTAAACTGAAATTAGATTACCACAGAGGCCTAAGCCTGTTTCTGAGGGTGGATGGGGTGGGCAACCGCCCCAAGGCACTGCTCACCTAAAGAGGTGGGGTGGCACCCAGAGCTTTTACTAACCACCCATTGACTAAGTCCAGGGGGTCGGCATCTAACTCTAAACAGCTGTTTTAAAACACAATATACCAAACAAAAAGAAGATGGGGCTCTCACCTGCAGTCCAAAGGAGCCGCTCATCCTGGCACATGTAAGAGCAGTACAGGACATGTAGTACCACACTGTACTGTAAAAGAGGCGCTATAGACCACCAATCACTGCATGCACCTCACTAATACATTTAAGAGCAGTACAGGACATGTAGTACCACACTGTACTGTAGAGAGGCGCTACTAGACCACCAATCGCTGCATGCACTGTACTAATACATGTAAGAGCAGTACAGGACATGTAGTACCGCACTTTACTGTAGAGAGGCGCTATAGACTGCCAATCACTGCATGCACCTCACTAATACATGTAAGAGCAGTACAGGACATGTAGTATCGCACTGTACTGTAGAGAGGCGCTATAGACCACCAATCACTGTATGCACCTCACTAATACATGTAAGAGCAGTACAGGACATGTAGTACCGCACTGTATTGTAGAGAGGCGCTATAGACCGCCAATCACTGCATGCACCTCACTAATACATATAAGAGCAGTACAGGACATGTAGTACCGCACTGTACTGTAGAGAGGCGCTATAGACCTCCAATTACTGCATGCACCTCACTAATACATGTAAGAGCAGTACAGGACATGCAGTACTACACTCTACTGTAGAGAAGTGCTATAGACCGACAATCACTGCATGCACCTCACTAATACATGTAAGAGCAGTACAGGACATGTAGTACCGCACTGTACTGTAGAGAGGCGCTATAGACCACCAATCACTGCATACACCTCACTAATATATGTAAGAGCAGTACAGGACATGTAGTACTGCACTGTACTATAGAGAAGTGCTATAGACCGCCAATCACTGCATGCACCTCACTAATATATGTAAGGGCACTGTCCTGTAGAGAGTTGCTACTAGACCGCCAATCACCATATGCACTGCACTAAAACAGGGGTTTTACAAGTAAAATGTTCATGAAAATTGGTTGGATCTTCTATCCATCACATCGGCTGCAGATCAGCAGTGTCTGGGACATTGTGTGGGGAGTGTTGTAACAAGATACATAATTATTGTATCCTGAGGCCACTGTAACCAGAATGCTATAGATGTTGTATAATAATCTAATCTTCTTCATTGTTAAACCTTTTACTGAACCCCTTTCTATGAATTTTATTACTAAAAAATGTCACACTATATTCATGCCATTCAGCCTGCAAAGTTTCTTCGTCGTCTGGAAGAAGGAGTTGATGGAGTAAAGCTTGAACCCTGGCATGGAACCACCACCCTGGCCTTCAAGTTCCAGCATGGAGTGATTGTGGCTGTGGATTCACGAGCATCTGCTGGAAAATACGTGTGTAAGTCACTTGCTGGCCAAATAGTGTTTATGTGTACGCCAATATATGTTTGTCAGTCCTGGCTTCAGCACTGCTGTACATGCACTCCCAAGTCCCACAAATACCATCTCCTCTTTCTTCTTCTTTACCTTATTCTGGGGATAAAAGGCAAGAAATAGTGCAGGACATCCAAAGCGTTAAAAGTCATTTGTTTTTAGTTCATACTCATAAACATTATATAGCTTAAAGGGGTTTTGCCACAATCTCATTTCATACCTCCTGCATCCAGCTCTTCAGCTCTGTGTGCTCAAAAAGGGGCGGGGTGGGGATTTGTTTGAATTGCATATCTGTGACCCAGCAGATGACTTTACCGGGCCTTTCCTCATGTCGTCAAAGAAAGGTCTTTTAGTAAAGCATTGGGGTTAGCTGAGAGGTAAATTTTTTTGCCTCCAGACAAAGGCCCTAGGTTCAAATCCCTGCAGGAACCAAACTGGGGGTTTTTTTTTTCTCGGTCTCAATGCATAGACCTCATTGAGGTTTCTTTTTTATTTATTTGCACTGTTTGACTAATTACTAAGGAGGACAGAGGATGGGAGTAGAATGACAGCACCTGGGGTTTGAATTCTCAGTAGCTGCCTGAGAGGAGAAGTGATGTATGAGCATATGCGGCCAGGAGTCAGGAGCTCTCAGCCCTGGTCGTATCCCCTGGAGATGAGCTGTAAACTATGGATCACTAAAGGAGCTAAACAAAAACGTTGCAGAATTTTTAATAATAATGAATGGTGAAAATGTTTGTTATTTCATTTGCAAGCTTCCCACGTCAATTTTACTTTGTGGCAAAACCCCTTTAAATAAACTCTGGGGCAAGGTGAGGGTGAAATCTTGGGTGGTATCCCTGCCACATTATTCAGCCCCATCCAAGATTTTGCCTTCACCATGCATGTATGCAGTATGCCTTTTAAAATAAAAAATAAAAAAAATCCAATAAAAAATCCAGACACATGTATATGTATCATACTTCTGGACATAAGTTTAAGACAGTTTCAAACATGACCCAAAAGAGGTATTCTTACCGCATTGATAAGCTTTAAACATGAAGGCAAAGGTAAATAAAGACTATTACCAAATATATTGCTGTTCTGATTTTGCTTCATTTCCGGTTTAGAACAGTTCTTATCTCTTGCTTGTTTACACAAGATTTTTTTCGTTACCGCTCTCTGCTCTAGGAACCCTGCCCGGGATGGTGATGTCAACTTTCTTATTGACAAACTTTAACCATTTAGAGCTCTGTAGCCTTTTGCTTTGGTGTTTAGACCTCTCCATTACCAGTGTCCCCCTAACAGGTTCAGCTAGGAATAGCAGAGCTGAAATATCGGTCACAGCTGTATAACCACCCACAGTCTGAAGTGGAAGTGGAAGCCTGAAGCTCTAGAGCCGCCAACAGCCTGAATAAGAAGTGGGCGCCTGAAGTTGTAGAACCGCCCACAGCCTGAACAAGGCGTAGGAGCCTGGAGCTGTAGAATTACCCACAGCCTGAACAGGAAGTGAGAACCTGAAACTGACTGTGAAAAGCAGGCACTGTGAAACATCCTGATGGAAAACCCATTTAAGCTAATTTATAATATGGTTGGATGAAAGTAGAGTTTGTATTTAAAATACAATTAAAAAATCTATTTTCCTAAATTGTTGTTGTTATCATTACATTGTGTCTGTACCCGAGTTGATTCTAGACTTTAGTAGTCTGGCATCTTATATTTTCACATCACAATTTTGTGACTTTGCAGATATTTGATACTTTGTTTCATATTTTAACAGCCACGATAAAATTCAATAAAGTGATTGAGATTAACCCTTACCTACTGGGCACCATGTCTGGAAGTGCCGCTGACTGTCAGTACTGGGAGAGAATGCTGGCGAAGGAGTGCAGGTCAGTTTTCCCACCTCTTGTTATATCAATTAACATTACATAGTTACCTTGTGAGTACGGGTAAAAAAAATGCATATGTTCTTCAAGTTCAACCAGGGAAGGGGAAAGATGTGGATGAAAGAAGGGATAGAGGAAATTTTTAAACTTTGCTTCCCAAAAAGAATTTGGGAATTTTTTAAGGCATAAACCAACACCCAAAAGGAATATTAATTCTGACCCAAAAATTGCATCATACAAAACGGGAAAAAACTCTTATTAAAACCCGTAATACCGATATAGCCAACCGAATAAAAGCCGAGGTTTCCAAATTTTTACCACGGGCTGGTAAGGAGGTATATGTCTCCTATAGGCGGGTATATTTCCCCCCATGCGGGTAATGTCCCCTTAAAAACCCCTAAAAAAAAAATAATAAAAAAACCCCCCAAGGCAGTATATGTCCCCTATAGGCGGGTATTTTTGCCCCCCAAGGGCGGTTACCATGTCGGCATAAAAAATACAATACCCCCTCTCCCCCCCGGCCCAAGGCGCCCCGTCTTCCCCGGAAAAGGGGGGGTGATTTCAACACAAAAATAAAAGCTTCCCCCAAAAAAAAAATTTAGTGAAATTTTTTTTCCAAGCTTAGAAATATAACCCTCCCCTAAAAATAAGACCTACACATCATGCTACAGTTTCCCCCGCGCCTACATTAGCAATCATTTAGGAAGGTCTTACCTTGGGGAGGCCCCTGGAAAAGGGAGGTGTCTTTTAAGGAAAGTCTATTGTAACAGAGAGTTTGGGGCCAAATTCAAAAAAATGCGTCACGGTTTTTCCCATGAAATTTAGGGTTTTGGAGAGTGGGATGATCCCAAAAGGATGACAAAATGTCTTGAATAAATGTGCTTTTTGTTCATAAATACCGGTTTGGTAAATGTACCCGATTGTTGTACATAAAAAATTTTCAAAGAAATGCACAATTTTGGCGTTTCTGCTGATTTTTGTGATAAATCACACAGAAATTAAAAGGTTGTTTTTTTTGTTCAACAATAAATGGAATTCTTGTTCATGGAAAAATAAGATCCCCTGAAAAAAACCTATCTTTAAGGAAAAAAATTAATAGAAGACACTGTCTTATTTTTGGGGAAACAGGTCACCTTGCCTGTGCCGGATACTCAAAAAGGCCAAAAAAACTGTTTGCGGCCCAAACCGAAGCCTCGCCTCCCCCTTGCCCGGGGCCGTTTTGCGCTCCCGGGGGAAAAAGCCTGGGGCCCGGGGTGCGCGCCCCTCCCGCTTTATTTTTCTACTTTTGGAATTTATTTATTTTCCTTTAAACTTTTCTTTTATTTTTTTTCCCTTTTTTTTTCCCTCCTTTTTTTTTTTTTTTTCTTCCAATCCTTTTTCCCAAATTCCCATTTTCCCCCCTTTCCCCTTTTTCTTTCTCGTCTCTTCCTTCCAGATGATCTCTCCAGATAGGCTGCCGCACGGGTTGCAACAAGTTGTTTTTCTCTACCCTGATCTCCCGCACTGGTTGTATAGCTACAGCCCCGTTCAATCTCTCCTACAGACGTCAGCACTGGTTTCTATATACAGCCCCGTTAAAACTCTCCTGAAGCTGCACACTGGTTGCATATTTCAGCCCGTTTTAACTCTCCTGAAGGCTGTCACACTGGTTTTCATAGCACAAGCTGTTTATCTCCCTGATAGGGGCCTTGCCAGACCTGGGGACAAATAAAATGCCCCAAAAAAAGTGAAACCAAGAAAACAGGACGAATCAATGTAGTGAGACAACCCCTTTAACATCAACCTGATTGACATGTAGGGGTGCCAGTCACTTCCCTTTTCAACCATAAACCACTCACACAAATCAATCCTCACTATCAATCACATACAATGCTGGACATTACTTCTGCAATTTCATCATATAGTTTTTCCATGCTGTATGTACATGGTTCTGCCTGCTGGGCATTTCAGTACCAGTAAGAGTCTGACATATTCATATATTCTCATGGAAAGTCGTTCAGCCTGTTGGGTAATGCGAGATTTCATAGAGATGAGAAAGAACATTCATCCTGGAGGCAAGGTAGCACGAGAAGGTCATGAATACTTAAAGGGGTTGTCTCACTACATTGATTCCTGTTTTTTTGGTTTTATTTTGAATTCAGGGGCGTGTTTACTGGCTTCTACTAGGCTGCAGTAGAAGCCAGGTCTGTAGCTATAGCAAACAGTGCTGGCAGCCTATCAGGAGAGATTGAACAGGTCTGTAGCTATAGCGACCTGAGGAGCTGATGCAGCCCATAGAAGAGGGGATATCTAGGAATAGGTAGGATGTGTTAATGGACATATTATGCAAAGTGACTTGTTTTTGCAAGATCTTTAATATAAAAAGCAGCGATCCTTGTAGTGAGACAACCGCTTTAAAGCGGTTTTGGGAGGAAGTGAGTTCCTTACCTCTCTTATCTGCTCAGGAGAAAATATAAACAAATCATGCTGAGTCATGAACGCTGGGTGAGAGCGAGGGCATGAGCAGAGAGCGAGGAATCAGGGAGCGTCTCTAAAGTTCACTCAAATAATTACATTACAACCAGTGGATTCTCAATACAGCAGAAAGCCTCATACACTGCACTTTCTCCCCAGCTCCTTGCAAGTTGTTCATGTTCTCTGTCATCAGATAAGAAGTGCAAACACGCAAGCGCGGCCAGATCAGCTCCTGTCAGTGTCCTGGTCGAGTCTAATGTAAACTTTCAGGAAACTAAGGGGGACTGAGCAATGCTGTTGCTCTCACAGGCTTCACTTTTTGTAATCACATATATTTAGAAAAGTGATTAAATACCCATTTTGGAGGATCCCACATCAACATTACATCGTGACAAAACCCCTTTAAGCTCTTCCTGGTAATGAAATGGACACAGCTCAAGTAGTTTTCATATACTGTATATGGAATAAAATTATTGTATTTTGTAATTTTATAAGTACTGCACAGTGTTATATGGGATCTATAGTAGGATATACTTTCTTTATGTACCTGTCAGAGTGCTAAACAAGTAGTTAAAGGGGGAGTTCCCACTGTGGCCTTTAATAGCATATCAATAGTTTCTGCAATCAAATTCTGATCGGTACAGGTCACACCTCTGGGACCTGCACCTATCTCAGGAACGAGCCCCAGAAAGTGTCTTCTCAGAATGAGAAGTTGGTAACAATGGCACACACTCTCCATTCTGTTCTATGGGAGTTGTGAGTAGAGCAAAACACAGCGCTTCCCTGTACTAGAAACTCCCATAGAGTCCTGTGCAAGCATGATCGTCTCTCTATTTTGAGTCAACTCTTTTGGAGGCCTGTTCCCGAGATAGGTGCGTGTCCCAGAGGTAGGACCCACATCTATCAGACTTTAATGCCATATCCGATCAATATGCCATCAAATTTAACCCCTTAAGCCGATTGCCTGAAAAGTAGTTAATGACCAGAAATTTTGTTTAGTTTCTGCCTCCTTGCGTTTCAACAGTTGTAACTTTTTTATTTTTTCAATGACGCAGTTGGATGAGGCCTCGTTTTATTCGAGACAAGTTGTACTTTATGGGGGAATAGTTTAAGTTCACTTAGAATTTTTTTTGTTTTTTAATTTTTTTGTTTTTTACCATTCACATTCCACACTTAATAACTTGCTAGATTAATTCTACAGGTTACTACGGTCATGTGGATACCTAATATGTGTAGGGTTTTTTGTGTGTGTAATGTATGCACAATTATTTTTATTAAATATTTATTTTTATTTTATTTTTTTATTCACTTTTTACAGTTTATATTTTTTTAATTTTTTTAATCCCATGAAGAGAGAACTGTTTTACTTTTTTTTTTTTTAAACATTAGTAATGTATTTGAAAATTCATATATGCTAATACATTCTAATCTGTGTCACTGTGACACAGGCAGTGATCAGGACAGCACACAGTGTGACCGGGTCACTGGCTTGTTACACAGACAGCTCTGGGGCTACTCTAGGTCCCCAGAGCTGACTGTGCAGCCGTTCCCCGGGCTCTGTCGGGTCACCGGGTGTTCCGATCACCCGACAGAGCAGGGGAACCCTTTGATTGCGCTGCGGTAACGCACCGCCGCAATCAAAGGGTTAAAGCATCGGGTTGCGAAGGTTTCCTCTGCTCCCTGGTGCTCGCAGGAGATGCTCTGGGATCAGGGCTGTGTAGTACAGTCCCGATCTCAGAGTAGTTACGGCGCCGGGCGGCGCAAACCCGTAGATCTACAACGATGCCTGAAGATGTCGCTGCAGACAAACGACCCGCACCGGTCGACGCCAAAAGACAGTGCGGGTCATTAAGGGGTTAATGGTGGGTACACCTCTTTAAGGTGTTGAAATTAGATCATTTTGCACTAGTGGAGCATTCAGTCTGATTTTTTTTTTTGCATAAACAATGCAAACCAGTAGATTCCATTATATCCTGGTAACACTACTCTTCTAACACAATTTTAGGTTATACCAGCTGCGGAATAATTCTAGGATATCAGTGTCAGCCGCCTCTAAGCTCCTGTGTAACATGATGCTTCAGTACCGAGGAACTGGACTCAGCCTAGGCAGCATGATCTGTGGCTGGGATAGCAAGGTACAGCTGAAATATGCATGGGTATTGATAAATGGTTGTAGCAAGATTTAGATGTAGCAGGCTGATCTATATCTAGTGTTTTTAATTGAAATTCCCTGTAGTATAATGTTACTCCAAGTGTAAAACATATGTAATTGAATAATGACTCCCTAAAGGGGTTTTCAACTCTTTTAATTATGTGCAAACGGTTGACTGTACATGCTGGAAGATATGTCATTTACTAATGTACTGTTGTAGCCAAAATGCTTCTGTAGGGTTAACCATACATAGTAGATAGGTCCTTCAGCTGATAGCTGTTCCTTCACACTCATACACACTCGGCCAAGCATGCATTTTAGTACACTAAGTAAATACGCCACTGTCTGACCTCTTTGTTGGTGTCAGCTGTGTCTGTAGTTTGAGGGGTGACATTGCTCTCAGTGACATTCAAAAGTATCATAATTTTCTTCATACTTGCATGGAACAATGTTCCCTCAACTTTCAGGAATAATTGGATCTGGGACGACCATTGCAAGTTAAAGTTCTTGTACATGAGACCTTAACTCTATAGAAAAGTAATAGTTTCTTCAAAATTCACCAAAGTGTCAAATGAAGATGAAAGAAAATTAAGTAGATTACTGATTCCGATAACGCAGCTCCTTCCAAATCTAGTCAAAAACTGGAGCGGCTGAAAGTGTCAATTGCTTTCTATAGTCTGGACAGGAGCTTCTTTAGGGTCTTATACAGTCAAAATGTAATAGAAAAATAGCACAAAGCTGCCATCACTTGCCCAAAGGATGCACTCATTCTGGACTAGATATAGAGCAGTACAGAACATATAGTACTGCACTGTACTATAGAGAGGCGCTATAGACCACCAATCACTGCATGCACCTCACTAATACTAATGTAAGAGCAGTACAGGACATGTAGTACCACATTATACTGTAGAGAGACGTTGTAGCCCACCAATCACTGCTGGCACCTCACTAATACATGTAAGAGCAGTACAGGACATGTAGTATCGCACTGTACTGTAGAGAGGTGCTATAGACCACCAATCACTGCATGCGCTTCACCCTTACATGTAAGAGCAGTACAGGACATGTAGAGAGGTACTATAGACCACCACTCACTGCATGCACTTCACTAATATGTGTAAGAGCAGTACAGGACATGTAGTACTGTACTACACTGTAGTGAGGTGCTATAGACTGCCGATCACTGCATGCACCTCACTAATACATGTAAGAGCAGTACAGGACATGTAGTACTGCACTGTACTATAGAGAGGCGCTATAGACCACCAATCACTGCATGCACCTCACTAATACATGTAAGAGCAGTTACAGGACATGTAGTACCCGCACTGGTACTGTAGGGAGGCGTATATAAGCCCTCAATCACTGCATGCACCTCACTAATACATGGAAGAGCAGTACAGGACATGTAGTACCTCATTGTACTGTAGAGAGACGCTATAGACCGCCTATCACTGCATGTACCTCACTGAAACATGTAAGAGCAGTACAGGACATGTAGTACCGCACAGTACTATAAAGAGGTGCCATAGACCGCCTATCACTTCATGCACCTCACTAATACATGTAAGTGCAGTACAGGATATGTAGTACCTCACTGTACTTTAGAGAGGTGCTATAGACCACCAATCACTGCATGCACCTCACTAATACATGTAAGAGCAGTACAGGACATGTATTACCGCACTGTACTGTAGAGAGGCGCTAATTAATTAAAATAATTAAAGTCCAAACTGCAATTTTTAGCCTTGCCCCGACAATCCTAAAACTTTATATTAATTATATATAAACGTCTTTGATGGAACAGTGACACAACTTCAAAATTAATTTTAGTGCCACATTTGCTTTTTTAAAAAAAACAAATACAAAATGTGACAAACGGCCTTTTTTATTTATTTTTTAACCATTTTTCCATATATTGTAAAAAAAAAAAAATGAATGTAAAAATTACATTAAAATGAAGCCTTATGTATAATGAAAACAAGGTTAAGTATTAAGGATTAGTAGGATAACGGGGAGGCTAGAAAGCGTTGTATCGTTCAACCCTCATGTACTAAAGGAAATTAAAGGGGTTGTCTCCCCACAGAGTTTCATAGATGAATGAATGAAATAATGCAGCTTTACTCTGTCACTTCCTGGTCAGACTGTCTGTAATTAGCATATGAGCTCTGTGCATTCACTCTGTGTATTCAACTCTGTGTTTTCAGTTGCTAGTTAGTTCAGATTAGCTCAGAAGCTTCTCTGAAACTACTAGCAGGAGTTTTTATCTGATCACTCAAACAAAAGCCTGTAATTAGTGCTATTTACATTAAATAAATCAAGCTTTTTACTGTGGGACAGCACAGAGCTGCTGCAACCTGTGTGATGACATCACTCACTACTATCACATAGAACAAACAGCAGGGGGGAGAGATGTTTACAGGTCTGTCACTGAGGGAACAGAAAGAGCCAGGGAGGTAATAATATCACTTGCAGCTCCTTAACAAAAAAAGATGAACAACGCAATATATTTGGAAAACCTCTTCATTTAGTGTTCCCTACATTTTGAAAGCTATTCTTTGTAGCGAGACAACCCCTTTAAGTTTAATGGTCTGGTAGACATCTACAGTATGTGCAAAATTTATGTGATGTTAAGATTAGCTTCATACATATATTTTATATGTATGTCTTATATGTATTTAATACATTATATGTTTCTGCATTATATGTTGATTTTCCTTTTCAAACATCTTTATACTTTGAGTCTACATGAATATAAGTGAAGTCTCCTAAATGACGATGTCCATACACATTATACATTATGCTCTACAGGGCCCTGGCTTATATTATGTTGATGATAATGGGACAAGACTATCCAGCAATATATTTTCCACCGGATCGGGAAATTCATATGCATATGGCGTTTTAGACAGTGGATACCGGTTTGATCTGAGCCCGGAGGAGGCCTATGACTTGGGACGCAGGGCGATCAGTTATGCCACACACCGTGACGCCTATTCAGGAGGAGTGGTTAACAGTAAGTCCCCATAGGTTTATGAAATGGTCATTTGTACTTGCGGTATATTGCAATCTTGTAGATGTCTGGCCAGGAAAGAGTTATATCGGTCAAGTGCAAGGGTACAGTATAGTCAAAGACTAGTGACAATGAATAAGTACAGTAACAAGTCACAGTACGGAAGGAGCTGAGGTCAGGAAACAGGGGACATAAACTAAGAGGAAAGTCAAAGATGGAGTAAATGATGAGCAGGTAATAGCAGAGGGTAAGGCCGGGTTCACACCATGCTAGTGACTACGTTTGAGGTATCTGTCAGGGTATACTGGAAAAAGGTACCCCAGCGGGTACTGGGACATAGCCCCAGGGCTGCCATCAGTCATCTATTAACTGTTTCAGGGCCCATACAGCCAAATCAAATTGGGCCCCCACCCATTACTAGTTCCTATTTTTTAACATATCACTGGGCCCCTTTCTGATTAGGGCACCTGACAGGAGTACTGTCCGTACTGCCCTATTAGCGCTCCTGCATAGCCCAATAGAGATTAGTAGAGTAAATGTAGTCCTCTGTGGGCTACGTCTGCTCTATTTCCCGGCTGTATACACTTTCCCTGCAGTAGTCTACCACGCTTTTGAGTCCCACAGGGAAAGCATATTTTACCAGGTAATAGCCTACATATGACTACATTTGCTCTATTAATCTCTATGGGACCACCATGACTACATTGTGGTATCTACCGGGATAAGTTTTATTCATGGTACCCAGATGGATACCTCAAACATAGTCACTAATATGGTGTGAACAAGGCCTAAGCAACATATTACATTGCTTGCATGTTTTATGTATATTTAATGCTGTTATTTTGACCTTTAAAAAAATATTGGGCCTCATTTGTCAAAAAGGTCTAATTGTAAACTGTTTGTTGCCCATAGCAACCAAGCCGAGCTCTTAGTAACCAATCAGTGCCCATAGTAACCAGAGCCCATAGCAACCAGTCAGAGCCTATAACAACCAATCAGAGCCTATAACAACCAATCAGAGCCAATATCAACCAATCAGGGCTCATAGCCACCAATCAGAGCCCATAGCAACCAGTCAGCTCATAGCAACCAATCAGAGATCATAGCAATCAATCAGAGCTCACAGCAACCAATGAGAACGCAGCTTTAATTTTTCCAGCACAGTTTAAGAAATGACCTCTGATTCGTTGCTATGACCTCTGGTTGCTATGGGCAACAAAGACAGTTTTACAATTAGATGGTTTAAATAAGAGAGTACATGGTAAGTGCATTTTTTCTTTTCTGGTACATTTTTCCCATCACGCAAAAAAAAAACAGAACAAGGAGCAAAAATGGACAAAAGACGTCTTCTGTCTTTTGTCCATTTTTGCTCCATGTTTGATTTTTACTTCTAAATAAATAATCTAAATTTTTGGAAGCTGAACCTCCCTGTTTGTTTTTTGCAAGTTTCTGTGGTTGGTTCACCACTGGTTCGTTTGCTTCCTTTGGGTGACGAGTGGGATAGCTGGACTCTTTTTCTATTTGGACACTTCCCATCACAAATCAAATGATCCATTACATGACTTCTAATGGGTAAAAATGCCAAAAACGCATCAAAGAAAGTGTTTTTTTTTTCAGCATAGAGGTCTATGGGGAAAAAAAGACTATAAGCTGCATAAAAAACGTTATATCTACAGCTGCGGTTTAAAAAAAAAAAAAAAACTAGCTCCGAACAGAAAACTTTAACCAAAGAGCAAAAAAACATTATGAAGAAAAAAGCAATGTATGTAATGCACACAGACTTGTAACTAACATGTGGCCAGTTTTTGCCACAAAAAATGCATATAAAAAATGCTCAAAAAATGTGTATAAAATTACTCAAACAAATGCATATACATAAAAAGCGAAATGTAAAACCACTGCTCTCTGTAGCCTCACTATACAGAACAGAGAGATCCAGGACTCAAAGACAATGCTGGAGCATGGTGTTTTAAAAGGTTGTCTAGTATGTTTTTTAAAATTATTAGCATACTGGTGCCCATTTAAAATAAAAAAAAACGTATTCTCACCTCTCCTCTCACCTCGGATCCAGCACTGCACTGTCCTCACTTCTGGTTACTTCTTTCTTCTTCTAAATGAGGTCGTCACCGCTGCAGCCCCTGATTGGTCATGTGCCATCACTTGACTAAATCACATGGAAGTGGGCTGTCCAAACAGTGACATCAGGCTGTGACCAATCAGAGCCTGCAGCGGTGATGTCCCTGCCCGGAAGAAGTAAGCAGAAGATCGACAGATAGATAGTAGCGCTGGAACGAAGCTGAGGATACGGGTTTGTTTTTTTTTTAATGGGCAGCGGTATGCCAAAAAAAACAAAAAAAATTGTGGACAAACTTGGACATGGGGATATTAAATTGGTAGGGATACATATAAGTCACATTTTCCTTGAAATTCTGCTTTGGGCAGAATTTTTCCAAATGAAAAATATCACTTTGTGAATATTCTTTTAAACTAATATTTCTTTGAAAAAAGGTCGCCTTAAAGGAGCTGTCTTATCTGGCTGTTTCACAGAGTCACAGCCAGCTTCAGGTTGCTGCTTCTTGTTCAGACTGTGGACGGTTCTATGGCAGTCATTAGCATATCAGCTCTGCTATTACTAGCTGACCTTGGTGAAGGAGGGTTTTAACAGCAGGGCACAACACCACAGAGCTGTAAAGCAGTGTTCCCCAACTCCAGTCCTCAATCCCCACCAACAGATCATGTTTTCAGGATCTCCCACAGAATGCATTAACAATAATTATATCACCTGTGCAATACTAATTAGGCTGCTTTCACACAGCGCAGTTTTGGTGCAGTTTTAGCTGCGCTTCAATTAAACTGCCTTTATTACCAGCAAGATTCTTTCATTTATCTAAACGGTTTGGAACATGAGTGATCCATTAGTGTGTTTGTATCCATAAGACTTCACACACAGTCATTGATTACTTACAAGAAACACCTTTCCAAACAATTTAGACAACTGAAATAAGCTTGCTGGTAATAAAGGCAGTTTAATTGGAGTGCAGTTAAAACTGCACCAAAACTGCGCTGTGTGAAAGCATCCTAATTAAACTGTCTTTATTACCAGCAGCTTCTTTCCCTTATCTAAACTGTTTGGAAAGTGAGTAATTAGTGTGTTTGTATCCACAAGACTTCATACACAGTCATTGATTACTTACAAGAAACACCTTTCCAAACAATTTAGAAAATTTAACCCCTTCACGACCCTGGGCGTATGAGTACGTCCCAGGGCTGCTCAGGGGCTTTGCAGGGGGATCGCTCCGCAGTAACAGCGCCGGCGGGTGGCTCCGCCCGCTGGCACTGTTTTACCCATCAGACACCGCGGCAAGATGGCCGCGGCGTCTGAATGAACGCCGATCGGTGCCGCGCACCGATCGTTACGGTCATGCGCCGATCCGTCGACTGGGCATGGTGGTGGGGAGCCCTGTGAAGGCTCCCGTCACTTACCCTGGCCGGTTTGCCCCACTTCCGTCCGCAGACAGGAAGTGGTGAAACCGCCATCTTTATACACCCTAATGCATTGCCTATGCAATGCATTAGGTTGTATTAACAATCGCTCCCCCTAGTGGTCAAGCGCCATAGGGGGACTAAATGTTACAGTAAAAAAAAAAAATAAATAAAGTTTTAAAGTACAAAAAAAAAAAAAGTATTAAAAGTTCAAATCACCCCCCTTTCCCCATTTTACAAATAAAATCATTAAAATAATAAAAAAGTTACACATATTTGGTATCGCCGTGTCCGAAAAAGTCTGATCTATAAAAATATAACTTCATATATCCCGTACGCTGAACACCGTAGAAGAAAAAAAATTCCAAACGCCAAAATTGCGTTTTTGGTCATTTTACGTCACTCAAAGAATGGAATAAAAATGATCAAAAAAGTCGCATGCATTCCAAACTACAAGCGATAAAAAGTACACTTCAGCCCGCAAAAAATGAACCCTCACTGACGTCCGTAGGTGTTAGTACAAAAAAGTTATTGGTCGCACAAACTGGTGCCGCCAAAATGTCAAAAATAGAAATGTTTGGAATTTTTTTACGATACCAAAACATAACGGAAACCCTACATGTTTGGTATTGCCGGATGTGTAACAACCTGTAGAATACAGATAACACATTATATTTACCGAAGATTGAACGCCGTAACAGCAAATCACCCCGAAACATGACGAAAATACGGTTTGTTATTTTTTCACAAAGTGTCCCACTTGGAAGTTCTTGGCGGTTTCCCAGTATATTCTATAGTATAGTGAATAACACCATTAGAAGGTACATCTTGTCCCGCAAAATAAAAGCCCTCATGTATCTATGTAGGTGGAAAAATAAAAAAATTATAGCTTTCCAAAGGCGGGGAGGGAAAAACGAACGTGTCACAAAAAAAAAACCCCGGGTCCTGAAGGGGTTAAGTAAGCTTGCTGGTAATTGGAGTGCAGTTGAAACTATACCAAAACTGCGCTGTGTGAAAGCACCCTTATATCACCTGTGCAATACTAATTATATCACCTGTGCAATACTGAGGAAATCCTGAAAAAACAGAAACACTGTTCTAAAGGCTTCAAGTTTGTCAGTAATTTAGATAAACAAGCTCCTGTGCAGCTAATAAGACACAGCAGGGAGTGATGTCACTGTGGTTGAACAAGAATTCTGGAACAATGACAGCAGAAAAAGATGGTCAGTATCCTAGAGAAGCTTGTGTACACAAGCAGGAGATAAAATTTTCTTCATTTCCTAAACAAAGCAAAATCAAAACAGCAATGTATTCATTTACCTTTGACTTTATGTTTAAGGCTAAACACGAAAATCCTTTTAAATCAAGTTGATTTGTTAAGACTGTATTGAATTACAGTAACTAAATTATTTTTTTTTTCCTTACAGTGTATCACATGAAGGAAGACGGCTGGATAAAAGTGGGTCAGTTCGATGTTAGTGAATTGCTGCACAAATATATTGAAGAAAAGCTGAAATAAGTGGAGATAAACATTAATAGTGTGTGATGGCTTTCAAATGATAATCACCAATATCCTTCTGTATTTCCCTTTATTTCTTAGTTTCCTCTCATTCATGTTCCTCGCCGAGAATAAAACCTCTTTAAAGCTTTAATGCGTAGTGTTTATGTCCATTGGGCGAGTTGGTATAAATCAACTTATTTTCTCTAGCAAAAAAAAAAAAAATTCGTCTTTTGGTAAAAATGTGAATCACTTCAACAAATTAAGTATCCCCCACCCCTCCTACAACAGACACAGCATTACTGCTATTTAGTACACTCCACAGTTTATGGTGCTTTCACACAGTGCGTTATTGGTGCGTTTTTTGACGCATTTCTTGTAAAGTAATGTAAAAAAAAATCAAAATACAAAATTGGCTACCCGTTTACATTTTTGCGACGGAAAAGATACCCCCATTTGAAAAACACTGTAAAAAAAATACACTCCATCAAAAAGACACGGGGGGACCCAAAAGCGTTCACCGTGGGACAGCCACCCTTATTAGGGGTTTGTGCCAAGACAAACCCAAAAGCCGAAGTTTTGGTGCAAAATTTTAACTGCGCTCGAATTAGAATGCCTTTATTAGCTGTAAGCTTCTTTCACTTATCTAAACTGTTTGGAAAGTGAGTAATCAATTTATGTGTTTGTATCCACCAGACTTCAAATACAGTCAATTGATTACTTACTTGAAACACCTTTCCAAACAATTTAGATAAATGAAAGAAGCTTGCTGGTAATAAAGGCAGTTTAATTGGAGCGAAGTTAAAACTGCACCATACGGCGCTGTGTGAAAGCAACCTTAGTTTATGTTGACATGGCGTATTGCGGCGCGCATTTCGCCACGTATTGCGCTTTATACGTGGCGAAATGCGTGACGCAATTGCGGTAATCCATAACTCTCATAGAGAACTATAGATTACGCTCCATCCCCCCCCCCCCCCTCCCTGCGCGTACAATATGATCGGGGGTGGGGAGGGAATTGACATGTGAATGTTCGCAGCGATTATGTGCCTCGAACAATGCATGTCAATGGGGCAGGCCCCTCCGTGCTTCAGAAGTACGTGCTGATTAGCGCAAGCTCCCGGAACACACGCTGTACACCGTGTGAACATACCCTTAAAACTGAGCCAAAGCTGCGCTGTGTGAAAGCACCCTTAGTTTATGTTGACATGGCGTATTGCGGCGCGCATTTCGCCACGTATTGCGCTTTATACGTGGCGAAATGCGTGACGCAATTGCGGTAATCCATAACTCTCATAGAGAACTATGGATTACGCGCCATCCCCCCCCCCCTCCCTCCCTGCGCGTACAAAATGATAGGGGGTGGGGAGGGAATTGACATGTGAATGTTCGCAGCGATTATGTGCCTCGAACAATGCATGTCAATGGGGCAGGCCCCTCCGTGCTTCAGAAGTACATGCTGATTAGCGCAAGCTCCCGGAACACACGCTGTACACCGTGTGAACATACCCTTAAAACTGAGCCAAAGCTGCGCTGTGTGAAAGCACCCTTAGGCCGAGTTCACACCTGCATCGTAGGTTATATCAGGAGCCTCTGTCGTTTTTCCATCAACAATAGCATTACTTGTTGCTCTATTTTGTCCGGTAAAATGCCTGTCGTGATGAAAACCAACCTGACTGCGCTCTGATAAAAACGTTGTTGGTGTCTTTCATGTCGCAAATCCAGCACTGCCGTTATTTTTGGATATCTGTGCCTGTGACAAAAAAGATTTTAAAATAGCCTATCTCAGGGGTGCACAACATATATTGCTAGCCACTGTGCCCACTATTTTTAATGGATTTAATAAAAGTTTTTGGATTTGTAAGTACCGGAAAACCTAATCCTTTCATTTTGATTGCCTTATACGTGTCCCGTTTTTGTCCGTGGCCGATGGCTAGAGGATCAGGTCTAAAGGAACTGAGTTACTACATTGGTAGTGGGGTAAGCACTTCTTTCTGTTTTGAACTGTTGCCTGTTTTGAATAACTATGATCTATTTATACTCAGGACTCTGTCTAGAACAAAGGACCATCCTCTACATCTACAGGAAAGAAGGGATACATAGAAAGGGATTCTTTACTGTAACAGTAGTGAGACTGTGGAACTCTCTGCCAAAGGAAGTTGTCATAGTGAATTCACTAACAGAGTTCAAAAACGGTCTGGAAACATTTCTAGATGTAATGATATAACAACTTCTAGTGACCAGGATTCTGGAGAAGGGTCTGGATACATTTCTAGATGTAATAATATAACAGGTTAAAGTGACCGGGATTCTGGAGAAGGGTCTGATTAAAAACACCTTTCTAGATGTAATAATATAACGTTATAGTGACCAGGATTTGGAGAAGGTCTGGATACAATTCTAGATGTAATAATAAAACAACTAAAACAAACCGGTATTCTGGAGAAGGGTATGGATACATTTCTAGATGAAATAATATGAACAGTTATAAGTGACCGGGATTCTGGAGAAGGGTCTGGTAATTTCTAGATGTAATAATAAACAAGTTATAGTGACCGGATTCTGGAGAAGGGTCTGGATACATTTCTAGATGTAATAATATAATTACACAGTTCATAGTTGAACCTAGAGATAACGTTTGGAGGACAGGGTCTGGATACATTTCTAGATGTAATAATTAACAAGTTATAGTGACCAGGATTCTGGAGAAGGGTCTGGAACATTTCTAGATGTTATAATAACAAGTTTATGACCAGGATTCTGAGAAGGGTGGATACATTCTAGATGTAATATAAACAAGTTATAGTGACCAGGATTCTGGAGAAGGGTCTGGATACATTTCTATAGATGTAATAATATAACAAGTTATAGTGACCAGGATTCTGGAGAAGGGTCTGGATACATTTCTAGATGTAATAATGAACAAGTTATAGTGGACCGGGATTCTGGAGAAGGGTCTGGATACATTTCTAGATGTAATACAGTAGAAAACAAGTCAAATATAAGTGACCGGGATTCTGGAGAAGGGTCTGGATACATTTCTAGATGTAATAATTTATCACACACGACCGAGCCATGAATAAGGGATTACATCCCGAAACGCATCGGCAGTGGCGCTGTTAAATCTGTTAACCATCTTCATGTAAGCTCACATTTGTGACACCTCCTCATGTGCATGGAAATTTGAAAATGTCAAGAAATTTTTTTTCTTCGCTTTTAATGGATCAGCAATAAAACATTTTGGATTTTTACGGCACTAATTTCGTTTGACTGGACGCTTCCCTTCAGCTGTGTAGCTGGTGTACACACTTTGTGTGATTGGTGCAGTTGTCATTCTTTTGGAAGTGGTCCTCCACATACCGAGTCTCCGCTGAAATTGTGAAGTCATGCAGGTGAGCTGAACCATTTTCTTGCCTTCTTTAATAATATAACAAGTTATAGTGATCAGGATTCTGGAGAAAAACTAGTTACAAACCCCCCAAAAAACAGATGTGAAATGTCTGCTCAAAACAGTGCACATTTGGCATACGTTAAGGGCGACATGCATGAAATTTGGCGTCTACACACTTCATGCGAGTAAAAAGGCATAGAATGCGCCTGATTTATGAGCCCGCTGTATAGCAGGTCATAAATCAGGCACATTCCAGCGCTCGGGCGAGAGTTCGGATCAGGTAAACCACTTTGAAAGTGCTCTACCTGTACCGACTGCAATGCGCCCACACATGACGTGGCAAAGCTAGAAATCTATAGCTTCGCTGCGGTTCAGGCTGCGCCTGGTATCGGACCGAAAAGTCGCCAGTTATCTGGCGCAGCCCCGTTCATACATGTCGCCCTAAGTGTAAATGTTATAGCGTACACATTTTGATGTGTGGTCGAACGTGGCGCGCACCAGGCCTAGAAAGTACACTTCAGCCTGCAAAAAGGCGCCCTCAATCAGGTCCACAAGTTTGAAAACAAAAAAAAGTATTACAATATAACAAAAAGCCTACACATTTGATATCACCGGAATTGCACCGACCTACAGAATACAGACAACACATCATACATACGGAAGAGTGAATGACATAAAAACAAAACTGCAAACATGGCGTATATTTTTTTCACTTTTCACCTAACTTAGAATTTATTTTTGGTTTACCAGTATATTCTATGGTACGGTCAATGGCACCATTAAAAAGTACATTACATATTGTCCTGCAAAAAACAAGCCCTCATATGTCTATGTAGATGGAAAAATTTAAAAGTTATGACTTTAGAATGGCGACGAGAACAAAATGAAGGGCCGTATTATTATGACCGGGAGGGGAGGGTTAATCAGAACAGAGTGCAGCTGGAACCTTCATGCCCAGAAAGTATGGAGGCCTGAGAAGGCACCAAGCGACGTAAGAATGCCAGTCTAGTGTAGGTCCCTATTTAAACTAAGGTCACCTTGCCGTTGGTGGATGGGCCTTCAGGGCTTGTCCCCATGGTACAGGTTTTCACCTGGTTTTACAGACGGTTTTTGGTTTTGAAAACCGTCTGTAAACCGGGTGTCAACTTTTAACATTGACCTTTAACATGGAAAATCTGTGCAGTGGATTCTTGGTCCGAAAGAAGCAGCAGGAGCCCTCTTTAAAACTATATGGTGCGATTTACGGATCCAAAATCGCATTCAAAAACACAGCTGCGTTTTTTGCGCAGAAATGTACAACATTAATTGCTGTGCCTTCCTGTACAAAAACGCATCTGAAAAACACATCAAAAATACACAAAAAAAGCACCCTAAGGGCCAGTTCATACGGCTTATTGCCAGCGTAATCGCAAGGACGGATTTCGCCCTGCAAATATGCTGGCTGCTGTGCAGTGGGAGCGGGAGCTCGCCGTCCCCAAAGACACTCATTATTCTCGGTGCGTACACGCCGTAAATAATGTGCATGTCACTTTCTCCCCCCGCGGCGGATTCGCCGAGCGGGGAGAAGAGACGGAATCCATAGTTCTCTATGAGAACTGTGGATTACCGTAATGACTGAGACGGATTTCAGCCGTAATGCAGCGCAAATACGGCGCGCAATACGGCTGAAATACGTCCCAAAATAAGCCGTGTGAACGAGCCCTAACACCACATGTAGTTGGCAAATGGCCAAATTGCCAATGAGACATTATAATAACCTGTTCCTACCTCGTATGTTGCAAGACTGACAGGAATGTGGAGATAGCTACACAAAATAATGTTTAAGATGATATAGAAGAGCACAACTCATATCCCTATCAATTTACAGAGGTACTGTATGCTAATAAAAAATGTATCTGTCCTTCTTCTGTCACATAGAACTTTTCGGTACAGTATAAGGGACTCAACACGCCGTGTGAACATACGTTTTTAGATATGTGTTTGGATCCGTCTGTTGGACCCTAAATGGACCCAAACACGTATCTAACAAATAGCAGTGTGATTTACTTTAAATATGAAACACGAATCGGCGTTCAGAGAAGTGATGGTCGATGCGTTTCATTGCGTCTTTCGAATCCGTTCCAAAAATTGTCATGTCAATTCTTGATCCAAAAGATGCAGCAGGAGCCCTATAATAAGCTATAGGGTGCGATCCTGCTGCAGCCAAACACACAGCTGCATGTTGGATCCGTTTAGGATCCGATTGATGCTGCATTTTTGGATGTGATTTCGGATCCAAAAACGCCGTGTGAACAACCCCTGAATATTTGCAGTGGCAAATACCTCTGTGCAGCCATATATAAAATGACTATTACGACACATCCGGAAGTTATGCATGTATTGTGCTCAAAAGCATTGACAGGACAGGCTTAAAGGGGAAGAGAAAGGAAATAAAAGTTTTACAAAATGCAGATCTCTGTAAGCACATTTATTATAACACATCTACTACAGTAATATAAAACCAAAAAATAGTGCTAGAACAAAATGCTGCAGATCTCTTCCATGATGGTTTCTTCTAATAAAGGAATTTGAAGTAAAGTGATTATACTTCATTAGGAAATAGTAAAGTCATCAGCAGGCGCCGTGTGTGTATATCTGGGTTATATGCAGGGGTCGGAGGCAGCATTTGTTTGTGGTGGGTGAACAGGGTTAGGTTATGGAAAGCCATGAAGTGTGATCATGACGTTGTCTGCTGCTCCTCCTCTCCTCGCTGGAAGCTGCTGAGCTGCTTGTTCCATAGTCTCCAGTAACTGCCTTCTTGGGCCAGAAGCTGGTCATGTTTTCCGGACTCTTTGATTTGGCCGCCCTCTAGCACAAGGATGTGGTTGGCCTTTTCTATGATGTTCATCCGGTGCGATATGAGCAGCACTGTCTGGCGGCGGGGGCTGTTGTACAGGGTGCTCTGGATCTAAACATAAAAAAAAAAAAACATTGAAATGGCGAGACACGCTTTCAAAATGTAAGTGCTGTTGCAGTGTGAATCAGAAGCTCTGTTCAGAAAGCTGATTTTAACATAAGAGAAGAGCATTAAGGGGGTTTTCTCATCTGGCTGTTTCACAGAGCCTGCTCCTCACAGCTAACTTCAGGCTCCCACTCCCTGTTCAGGTTGTGGGTGGTTCTATAGCCTCAGGCTCCTACTTCCTGTTCAGGCTGTGGGTGGTTCTACAGCTTCAGGCTCCCACTTCCTGTTCAGGCTGTGGGTGGTTCTACAGCTTCAGGCTCCCACTCCTTTCAGCGTGGTGTCTACAGCTTCAGGCTCCACTTCCGTCAGCTGTGGGTGGTTCTACAGCTTCAGGCTCCCACTTCCTGTTCAGGCTGTAGCAGGTTCTACAGCTTCAGACTCCCACTTCCTGTTCAGGCTGTAGCAGGTTCTACAGCTTCAGACTCCCACTTCCAGTTCAGGCTGTGGGTGGTTGTACTGTTTCAGGCTCTCACTTGCTGTTCAGGCTGTGGGTGGTTGTAGAGCTTTAGGCTCTTACTTCCTGTTCAGGCTGTAGCAGGTTCTACAGCTTCAGAGTCTCACTTCCTGTTCAGGCTGTGGGTGGTTGTACTGCTTCAGGCTCCTACTTCCTGTTCAGGGTGTGGGAGGTTCTACAGCTTCCGGCTCCCACTTCCTGTTCAGGCTGTTGGCGGTTCTACAGCTTCCGGCTCCCACATCTAATTTTGCTAAAGTCCCATGAATTCTAGTCACGTCCCCTGGACTGTATAGAACAGTATCCACTTCTCAGAAAGCAGGACTAATGGTGTACAAGTTTACAGACTTCGGAAGGTAACCACGGGCTTATGCACTAACAGCAAACTAGTATCTTAAAGCGTAGTACATACTAGAAATTTTTATGACTTTTCATTTATAAAGAAATTAAAGGGGTATTCTCACCACATTGCTAAGCTTTAAACATGTAGGCAAAGGTTAAACCAATACCAAATAGATTGCTTTTCTGAATTTGCTTCATTTCATAGTTTGAGCAATTCTTATCTCTTGCTTGTGTACACAAGCTTCTCTAGGTTACCAACAATCTTTCTCTGTCCCAGCCAGAATCGTGACGTCATTCCCTGCTTTGCCTTATCAGCAGCACAGGAGCTTGTTTACTTTTTACTGACAAACTTTAACCCTTTAGAGCTCTGCTACTTGTGCCCCAATGTTAAAACCCTCCAACAGGCTCAGCTAGGAATAACAGAGCTGAAATGTCAATCACTGCTGTAGAACTGCCCACATCCTGAACAGGAAGTGGGAACCTGAAACTGTAGAACTGTCTACAGCTTGAACAGGAAGTGGGGGCCTGATGCTGTAGAACTACCAACAACCTGAACGGGAAGTGGGGGCCTAAAGCTGTAGAACCACCCATAGCCCAAACAGGAAGTGAAAGCCTGAGCTATAGAACCACCCACAGTCCGAACAGGAAGCTGACTGTAAAGAGCAGACTCTGTGAAACACCATGGTGAGAACACCCTTTCAACTTATTTTAACATAAAACCAAATATACTTTGGTGTTTTACAATATTGGCATAAATCAGAGTAATAGATAAAGTCTAATGTTTTCTAGGAGAAGAATTTGAAGTATTTCCCCAGTACCAACCTTTAGCTCAGTGTCGGTATCCAGAGAACTAGTGGCATCATCTAGGATGAGGATCTTCGGGTCCCTGAGCAGAGCTCGTGCTAGTGCCACTCTTTGCCGTTGACCCCCGGATAGAAGTTCTCCTTTCTGTCCAGCACCTAATTAGAGATTATGAAAGTATTAGCTAAACTTTAAGGGGTTTTATCGTTACAAAGATCATGTCTCAGATTATGGGAACAGTAAAAATAAGCACTTTTGTAATTGGTTTGCATTTCCTCAGTCACTTGGTTTAGCAGATATGAGCTTTTCTGTAAATCTGGCCAGATCCCACCCCTAAACACGCCCCCCTGCACTGTGATTGGCTGGCTGACATTTCATTCAGCCTGTTGGGATACGCCCCTAGAAGGAAACGCCCCGGACACGCCCCCTGCTCTGTGATTGGCTGCCTGCACACTCTGTGTTTACTCCCCTCTGAGCTGTGAAAATCGAGAGTGAAACCAAGGGTTGCTGGCTCTATACACATCTCCCAGCTCTAGGGTGAATGATCTGGGCATTTACTGGCTGTTTAAGTCACATATCCCCTCATATAACACAGTGTTATAGAGTCTCCTGCCAGTTAACAGGGGGAGAGGAGGGCAGTGTGTATTCCTCCATATAACCCAGTCTCCTGTCTGGTAACAGAGGGGAAGGGGAGGGGGGCAGTGTACACTCCTCACATGTCTCATCAGTTCAGGCTGTGTGTATAACTGCTTATAGCACAGCAAGGAGCTTGTGTAGTCAGCCTGAAGCTCTGCAGACACAGGAGCAGCATGTAGGAGGCTGAGGAGCTGTCCTCTGTCAGAATGATGTCGTCACAGGTCTTCAGTGAGACACGCCTGCTGAGAGGAGAGACACGCCTCCTGGGAGGGGAGACACGCCTCCTGGCAGGAGAGACACGCCTGCTGAGAGGAGAGACACGCCTGCTGAGAGGAGAGACTCGCCCCTGGATTTCAAATTCAATCTCAGAGAATTAGCTGAAGAGCCTGAACACTTCAAACGATACAACCCCTTTAATGTCTTTCTATCCCTTAAGGTGGTTTTACATAGAGCCATTTTTGCTATAACACCACTAGAGTTTTTTGTACCAAGTATAAGTCCTTCCGTTACATTTCCTATTCCTTCTGTACCCACTACGGAGTTTGGCTTGAAAAACTGCATCTTTCCAAAAAATGTTGAATGTGAACCATCCTTACTGTTATGTCTGTAATTTTTTATATATCATACCTGTGTGATAACCACTGGGCTTCTGAAGGATGAAGTCGTGTGCACTCGCCGCCATCGCTGCCTCCTGAACAGATTTCAAGCTGTTTTCTCCCAACCCATAAGAAATATTGTCCTTTATGGAGCGGGCGGTGAGGACGGGTTCTTGGTTCACCACCGATACCTACAATACAGGGCACATTGGAACACGGTGTCTTACAGTCCCTGGTCAGCTCGTCATACCACTAATAAACACTTATTATTATAGATTTTGTGTCTCTTCCTGGTGTCCAAGAAGCATTTTGAGACTGAAAACTATTACATCTCTCAGGTTTATCCGAGAAAAGGTCTAGAAGGCTACATGCCCAAAGCTCACCCATTTCCATCATCACATCATGTTGGCCTATGTAGTAATGTGCATCAAGATAATAAAAATAGTGCATATTAAAATTCTTTAGCATCTCATATGTGATAACAAATTTCAAGCGAA
This sequence comes from Phyllomedusa bahiana, assembly GCA_025379985.1. Lineage (NCBI taxonomy): Eukaryota > Metazoa > Chordata > Amphibia > Anura > Hylidae > Phyllomedusa > Phyllomedusa bahiana. Next base: position 35,642 of record JAODAL010022643.1, read on the forward strand.
TATATTTTAGTCATCATTTTAGACATCGATAGTAGCAATCTGCAGAAGCACAGCTAAGTGTATACAACTTGTATTGTGCTCACGTCAACGGGGGGGGCTGTTCACTTCCTTACCAATGTAAAACCAATTATATTCACAAAAGGAGCCACCCTCTCATATCCAGTATCAGCAGGAGAAATGTCTTTATTGTGTTATGAATCTAAGGAATCCTTCTGCTGTTTCATCTCCTTCTGCTTACTAGATTGGATACGACAGCCTCAAATATCTCTCTGGACTATCAGCTGACCATGCACACATGTGAGCTTGATTATTTGGGAATGGTTGATTGCTAGCCCTCTATAAGGGTGCTTTCACATGGTGCTTTTCTTGTGCAGAAATGTATAGCATTAATTGCTGTGCCTTTCTGCAAAAAAACACGTAAAAAATGCACCGTGTGAAAGCACCCTAAAGATGAGTAACTAACTTGGTGGCTGGCATTGTGTATGCTGCTGCTGTGAGTTGTGTCTTGTAAGCTTACTGCTTTCTGTTTCTAGCATTCAGTCCTGTTTTGGTTGGTTATCCGTTCCCAGTTTGCGAGCGTTGGTTTTCTCTTTAGTCCTCAGTTGTTTCTGTTCTGCCCTGCGTCAGTCTTGCAGTGTCTTCTATTCCCGAGTTCTCTTAGGTGGTTCTGTGATGTTTTGGTTAGAGTCAGCATAGCTGAGGGATATTGATAGGGATATCAATAGAGGTAGAATAAGGCCAGGGGTGTCTGGTGCTAGGGACAGGTTAGGGAAAGCTAGTTATGAGGGTCAGGTGTTTCTCAGTGTCTTGCTTCAAGTCATTTCCCTTCCACCTCTATCCATGCCCTTGTCATCGTCTGTCTTGTTGTCCGTCATCCATGGCTAAGTCCCTATATTTATTTCTGTTAGACGCTTTGCATTACTTGCATTAGTTTCATTGCTGTCTGTGTCAACCTGTGTCATTACACATTGCATATTATCAGCATTCTGCTGCAATGTTTTGGGTACGGCTGCCCTTCTCAAGCCATAGTATACCCTGTTTCCTCGAAAATAAGACACCCCCGAAAATAAGACATAGTGCATTTTTTTTTTTTTTTTCCTTATTCAAAAGCTTTATTGAAGACATAACAAGATAAGCATAACAGAATAAAGGTTCTACAGGGTACTTCATCAATCACAATTGTACACATGCAGTCATAAGGTAAAGCGACAAGCATCGAGGAAGATCAGCACAGGTCCGATCCATAGTGCATTTTTTTATATTAATACATGTGGATTGTTTGTTCAACAATAAATGTGAATTCTTGTTCATAGAAAAAAAAACATCCCCTAAAAATAAGTCCTAGCGCGTCTTTAGGAGCAAAAATTAATATAAGACACTGTCTTATTTTCGGGGAAACAGGGTAGTAAGAGAGGTCTCTTCAATGGCTACATCAGTGTGACATAGACTGTGTAGAGGGCTTGTAACTTTGGTATAATGGCGCACTGGAGAGGCTTCTCTCGCTATACTATGCACGAAGAAGGGTATTGTTATCCAAACTGAATATGTGAGTGCGGTTCCTTTTGTGGATATTTTTCTTCATTATTTTATACACGTGTTTTAGCCACTGCAAGTAAAAATCCCTTTCCTATGAATACTGACTATTCACACAACTGACCTTCCTGCGGTAGTACTGGTTTTCGTAATCTGATAAAGGTCTCCCGTCCAGTAGGATCTGTCCCGACTGCGGTTCATACAGACGGAGCAGCAGATTTACCACCGTGGACTTTCCTGCATCACAAGCTCCCACCAGAGCGGTCACCTCCCCTGGTTTCAATTCAAATGACACATCCTATGGATTCAGACACAATACATTAGCTTTACTGGCTGAACATGTACTGAACTTATGTTCATGAATTTACAGGGAGATTTATGTGAAAAGGGCCTCGAATATTCTGTTGTGACTCCCGTTAGAATAAAGCAATCTGAACCAAAAACATCTGCTCCATTTCTTGCCGTATGTCTAATGGATTGCACTACATGCGATGCTGAAAGTGATCTCTGCGTTCTGCCAAACATACTTTAACACAGGGCTCTGTGTTCCTGAACGCATCGGTAAGCATTTTTTGTGGGGACTAAGGGTATGTTCACACGGCGTGTTGAGTTCTTGTGAACATACACTTTTAGATGCGTGTTTGGATCAGTCTGTCGGACCCTAAACGGATCCAAACACGCAGCTAACAAATAGCAGTGTGATTTACATTACTTTTAATATGAAACACGTATCCGTGTTCACGAGTGATCCCAAATGCGTGTCTCACTGTGTCTTTCGGGTCCTTTCCAAGAATGGACGTCAATTCTTGGTCCTAAACACGCAGCAGGAGTCTTATAATAAACTATAGGGAGCGATCCTGCTGTATTCAACACGTATCCAAGCACACAGCTGCATGTTGGATACATGTTGGATCCGTTTAGGGTCCGATCGACGCGTTTTTGGATATGATTTTCGGATCCAACACGGATCCAAAAACGCTGTGTGAATGGCCCCTATCAGCAATTTCACAGTTGTCCAGTGTCCACCTCATCTCTCCAATGCGAGGACATCCCAGCTTGTTTGAAGCTCCATATATTGCACGTTAGATGACATTGCATTCAGATTGCTTCTTCCTAACAGAAGTTATTACAGAATATTCAGGTCCTCTTTTGAGTGAAGCCCCCTATAGTCACACAGTACCTGCAGTGCTGGGCAGAGCGGTCTCTTTGGATATGAAAATGTAACATTATGGAATTCAATGTGCCCCTTGAGGTCGCTTGGGCTCAGCTGTCCTGGCGGTGGCCTTTGTGGAGTTCGGTCCATGTATTCAAAGACTTTTTGTGAAGCTCCCACAGCTTTCCGCACATCTGGGTATGTTCTGAGAAGTACCTAAAGATGGTTTAAAGTTCATTTACTAATTAAGTTAATGATACGGAATAGTAATCACAGCTTTCAAGCGTGATTTAATATTGGCTTCACGTACTACAGCAACACTGGGAAATTGACACACATAATGGGGCAAATTTATTAACACTCTAACTCATAGACAGTGTAAACTTAGATTAAACATTGTGAAACATGTATGATAGTGCTGATAAATCTGGCGCAGGTTACAAAGGTCTTGTCTAACTTGACACCTTCTATTAGTTAACTCAGTTCATGCCACTTACTGCACAAAAATTTTGGCACATGCCATTGCAAACTAGGCGATGCCCCATTTTCTGCAAAATCACACCCCTTTTACTTATGCCACGCTCCTTTTGTCAGAGGAAGTGTATATATAGCGCATTTCACGCTAAGACCAACGCTTCCTTAGTCTGGAACTTAGACTAGACAACACATGGCAGTGAGCGCGGGAGTAGACAATATTCAAAGAAGACCGTTTTGGCACTCGGTTACAGAGCTGAATGACCACATAGTTGTGGAAATGATGATAAAATTATTTATTAAAAACACATAAAAATCTAGAACATCCAACACGTTTCACGCTAGGACCAGCACTTCCTGATCACCTGACCTGAGGACGCGCTGGTCCTAGCGTGAAAAGCGCTGTCTGTTCTAGCCTTTCGTTTGTTTTAAGAAATAATTTTATCATCCTTTCCATGACTACGTGGTAACTCAGCTCTGTAACCGAGCGCTGAAAATGGTCTTTTTTGGTTTAAATAAATAGTGCAAAATTAAATGGGTAAATCATGGTTAAATGGGGAAAGGAGTGGAAAAGAAGAAAAAAAAGTTATGCTCACCTTCCGGTCCCCCGTTGTGGCTGCCCAGAATGCACTTTTCTTCAATTCCTGTGCCGGTTGTCGACACACAGAAGAGGCTCAGCTTCCTTTACTTACTATGGAGCGCAAACCTCTTCTGTGTGTGGGGATGAGACCCCAGAAGTGAAGAAATGCAGAGTCCAAAGCTGCAGCAGCAGGTGACCGGCAGGCGAGTACCACTTTTATTTCTATTTTTCCCATCCTGGCCATAATTTTAAAGAACTGGACACATTAAGAACATGTGACCAGGAATTCCTGTATCTGCAGACACCACCACCAATAGAGAATTACAAAAGAGCTCTGGATATTCTCCAATTATAAAATATCGCTAGATTCAGCTAATTTGACAAGTTGGACCCCTAACTAAATTCAGCAAAAATTGGAATTGCATACACAGGATATACAAGAAAGGGATTCAGATTGCTTCCTTCTCACCTCTACAGCTGTTGTAAACTGCAGTTCGTACAGGACAAAAGACACCAGTTCTCCTCCGCTGACCTCTTGGTTGGTCACTAAGCATCCTCCAAAATACAAAATGCCGACCTTCAAAGCCAGGCCCGAAAACTGCAAGAAGTAAAAAGCACAATTTTCAGTATTGTCTGGACATAGCATGTGCTAAGCTTTCTATGACACATTCAAGGTTTTCCATGAATATATACTATTACTTGTTGATGTATTTTAAAGAACTGCACTTTTTCTTTTTAATTGAAAAATTCAGTTTTATAAATGCATATGGTTGTGCAAAAATAATCATAGAATAGTTACAGAACAGGATACATCACAATTGTTCCTTAAAGGGATACTATCATCAATTTTTTTCACATATTGACCACCAATATGCTTATAGTATATAGATTTTTTTTTTTTTTTGGTGGTTGTTTTTCATTAATTTTTTTTAAAGTTTACCTATGTACATGACTTCCTGGTTTGCATTTCTAACTTCCCCTCTTTGAGCTCTGATAGCAAGGCCCACTAATGGCCTGAGAGAGGCGTAAGTGTTATCAGCGGGACCTGAAAATATGAAGAAACACCCTTGTCCAGTGCGGAAAAAGATTAACCCATTATCTTTTCATGTATTGCTCTTGTCATTGCCTTGTTAATCCACCCATGTACATGACTTTCTGGTTTGTCTCTATAACTTTCCCTCTGTGAGCTCTGACAGCAAAGCCCACTAAGGGCCTCAGAGAGGTGTAAATGTTATCAGCGGGACCTGAAAATGTGAAGAAACACCCTTGTCCAGTGCAGAAAAAGATTAACCCATTATCTTTTCATGTATTGCTCTTGTCATTGCCCTGTTAATCCACCTATGTACATGACTTTCTGGTTTATCTCCATAACTTCCCCTCTGTGAGCTCTGATAGCAAGGCCCACTAAGGGCCTGAGAGAGGCGTAAGTGTTATCAGCGGGACCTGAAAATGTGAAGAAACACCCTTGTCCAGTGCGGAAACAGATTAACCCATTATATTTTCATGTATTGCTCTTGTCATTGTCCTGTTGATCCACCTATGTATATGACTTCCTGGTATGTCTCTCTAACTTCCCATCTGTGAGCTCTGACAGCAAAGCCCACTAAAGGCCTGAGAGAGGCGTAAGTGTTATCAGCAGGACCTGAAAATGTGAAAAAACACACCCTTGTCCAGTGCAGAAAAAGATTAACCCATTATCTATTCATGTACTGTTCTTGTCATTGCTTTGTTAATCCAGTCTAATCTGTATCTAGGCATGTCCAGAGAACAATGGAGTGACCATTATGTCATTATCTACTATTTGTAATGAGACTACATTGAGATAAGCAGCAGCAAACAAAGTTTAGTCTGTCCTGCCATCTGGGAGTTTTATCTCTTTACTAACATAGCTAGAAAAGGTCAAGATTTAATATGTAATATTTAATTGTATAGGCCTGCCGAAATAAAAAAATACTGCCACAAATTCTGAAAAAATACCCAAAGAATATTGGTTTGAACAAAATACCCCTTTAAGCATTTCTGTACAAGAGTACAAAACGTAATTAGGCTGTGCACATCTAAAATATATTTTGAAAAACGTAAGCATAGGTGCACACTGAAAAGGCAATAGCATACATCTAATACAAATATCAGTGGCACACTAAAAACTAAGTAAAACCTCAAGGTATATAGGAATATTGGAAATGCATTACTGCTAAGGAAAATATGAAAAACCTGGGACTCTTAGTTTACAGTATTTGATCAAAGATTGTATTAAGCTCACCTCCCAAAACGTCAAGGGGTTCCCAGAGCAGGTGAGTCCCTACACTGAACATGTTACCTCACTAGGAGTCAATTCAGACTGCAACTTCTCAGGGAGTGGTAGGAACTTGCAATTGAATTATCCTGCACTGGTTTAAAAGAGGCAGCTGAGTGCAGCAAGCCAATGAGATTGCCATTTCTCAAATAGACTACAAAACGTAATAAGGCTGTGCACATCTAAAATATATTTTGAAAAACGTAAGCATAGGTGCACAAATCGACTCCTAGTGAGGTAACATGTTAGTGGTTAGGGACTCACCTGCTCTGGGAACCCCTTGACGTTTTGGGAGGTGAGCTTAATACAATCTTTGATCAAAAACTGTAAACTAAGAGTCCCAGGTTTTTCATATTTTCCTTAGCAGTAATGCATTTCCAATATTCCTATATACCTTGAGGTTTTACTTAGTTTTTAGTGTGCCACTGATATTTGTATTAGATTTCTGTACAAGAGGACATCGAAAAGTGAATATTTATTTTTTTTAATGAAGCAAGAAGTCTTTGGGCGACATGAATGGGGCTGCGGCAGAGTCTGGCGTCCCATCAGCCCGAAAACTAGTGCAGCCCCATTCGCTAAATTTTTTATCAGTTGCACTCCAATATTAGGCGCATTACAGAGCGCCCGCCTGAGATCGGGGGCGTGCGGGAGGCGTTGTACTACATCCGTAGTATTCTACACATTTATATCTTCAGTACGGCAATTCCAGACACATTACTGCTGGAACAGGTAGAGCACTTTAAAAGTGGTTTACCTGAGCCAGAAGTGTCGCTTTGTAGCTAGAAAGCGCTAAATCTATGACCTGCAGTAGAACAGGCTCATAGATCCAGCTGCATTCTACACTGCTAATGTGTGCAATAAGATTAGCATCTGAGTGCCAGAAATCATACATGACACGCTTAATAATTATATCCAAAACTGCAAGGACTGAGAAACACACTGTTCAGAGGGAAAAAGTGAATATCAGATAAAAAGAACATAGGATAGTAGGTATCTTGATTAATTAAAAAAAAAATTCTATAATAGAAGATAACAGTATCTTAGGGTATGTTCACATGGCTTAAATGCCGCGTATTTTATTGCACATTTCGCCACGTATTGCACTTTATACGCGGCGAAATGCGTGCTGCAATTACGGTAATTTATAGCTCTCATAGAGAACTATGGATTACGCTTCGTCTCCCCGCGCGTACAATACAATCATACTGTACGCGCGGGGGGAGAATTGACATTTCAATGCATGTCAATGGGGCCGCGTGGCTGCCGCACCCCCTCCCCCCTGTTCTGGAATTGCGCGCTGATCAGCGATGGGTTCCAAAACAAACGGCGTATTGTGGCGCGTACTATACACACCGCAATAGGCCATGTGAACATACCCTTAAACATCAGAAACATTTTCTACAGCAGGGATAGGGAATGTCTGATCCAAGCGTCATATATGTCCCTAAAAATCATTTGGTCCAGCCCTGTGCTCGATGTCCTTGAGTCAGCAAACAAGTGTAGGAGCTTTGAGAACCAGCGCATGCGCAGTAGCAGATCTCACTCAAACTGATCCTTCCCGATCTGCTACTCTGCAAGCGTTGGTCTCCAAAGCTCCTGGGACTTGTTTGCTGACTCAGGGACATCAAGTGCATTAGTAATAGCTCTAGTCCATGCCATTTGTGATATGTTACTGCTTGTTGGGGGAGAAAAGGCATAGATAGCATCTTGTAAGGGGAAATGGGGGCTCAGGTGCCTTGAAATTAAACTGGTGGGGCATCCAGGCATTAAGGACCAACTTAGAACATGCTGTTTCTACCCTTATATACTTAGGACCCTCAAGGGAGATGTGGACATCACAGCAAAGGGGGGGAGTGGAGATTGCATGTAAACTTGGAGGACATCCAGCACTTTAGTTACAACTCTGCTCCATAGCTTTTCTCCCCCAATGTGCTGTAGCAGGGAAATGGTATGGACGAGAATGTTTTCAAGAGTAAACACATACAATGAATACTAGGGGAATCCCCCAAAAATTTAGGAGAGAAAAAGAGGAATAGGTTATTGTGCCACTCCCAGACTCAGTGATTGGAGCATGTTTAAAAAGTACCTGTATCCATTCCTGACATCTGTTTTAGTAAATAGTTATGTTCTCCATGAGAAGCCAATTCTGGACGTCTTTCTTTAAATCCCTATGTTGTGTGGTTCCTCTGTTATTCCTTCTAGAAATTTATTACTCAATGTGTCAGATGGGAGTGACCAATTGGGGGTGTGTCCCTGCTCTGTCTGACATTGTCCAATCAGTGCTGACAGTCAGTGTGTGCAGGGACACACCCCATTCACAATAGGAATGGTAACGCCCAGCTGACAGATTCAGGAATACATTTCCAGGAGAAATAACAAAGGAACAGCACAATGTAGAGGTAGAGGAAAAGATGCTCCAGAACTGGTATTTCACAGGGAAGACTAAAACAGACCTGTCAGGAGAGGTCACGGGTCCTCTAGGGAGGTCCAGTTCACATTGCAGAATTGAGAAATATTTGACTCTTGCATCCAAACCGAACATCTCTCTTTTACCAAAGCAATGTGTGAAAGAGTGTAAGAAACTCAAATCCTTTATTACAAGGCCATAAGGGAGAGTGACCAAAAGTATACAGATTTTACCAGTATTTCCTTACACTAGTAGGTAGTTATACTGCACTATAGTACTCACACTAGTGGCCACCATGGTCCAGGCATATGCAAAGGCCTCCTTCTTGTTGAGTTGGTAGGTTGCAGCGAGCTTTTCCTCGTAGCGTTGGCACTCGCCCTCTTCATTAGCAAAGCTGCGCACGGTTTTCATATTGGAGAAGGTCTCCTGAGCCACTTGGCTGACTCTACTGAGAGATTCTTGGATTTTCCTAGCTAGGTTCTAAGCGGAGACAAATACAGTAATAAGTCCCCCCCATGCATGTGGTCATGATGCGAGCAGCTGTAAAGTTTAGAAACTATGAACATTTGCAGTGAAAGAATAAAAACTTAAAGGGGTTTTGCCACGATCTCATTTCATAGCTCCTGCATCCAGCTCTTCAGCTCTGTGTGCTCAGATGGGGGCGTGTGTGATTTGTTTGAATTGCATATCATGTGACCCAGCAGGATGACATCACCAGGCCATTCCTATCGCAAATCAAAGAACAGTCTGTTTATTTACAGAAGTACAAGTAGCTACACTGTAGCCTAGAGGTAAAGCTTTTTACCTCCCGACACAAGGGTCCTAGGTTCAAATCCCTGCAGGAACCAAACCCATGGATTTTTTTTTCCTTTATCAATACACAGACCTCATTGAGGTTCCTTTTTTAATTTATTTGCACTGTTTCACTAATGAATAAGGAGTATAGGGGACAGGAGTAGAATGACAACACCTGGGGGTTGCACACTCAGTAGCTGCCTGAGAGGAGAGGTGATGTCGGGGCATGCTCGACGAGGACTGAGGAGCCCGCAGCACTGGTCGTACCCCTGGAGACGAGCTGTAAACAATGGCTCACTAAAAGGGCAGCTAAAGCAAAAATGGTCCAGCATTTATAATAAGGATGAATGGTGAAAATGTTTATTATTTAATTTGCAAGCTTCCCACGTCGATTTTAGGGCAAAACCCCTTTAACCAAAAGTTTAAAAAAAAAGTCATATTCTCATCTACTGACTATATAACATTATACAAATGATGTAGCAGGATGCATGCAGTTAGGAGGTAGTTATTAGAATGGTGCACATGGCCTTATAAATTTGGTGATCACTATGGGCGAGAGGTCCTCGTCGGGCTGCGCCATTTTGTTTTGTGTATCTTGTGCCAAAAAAAAGTTGACACCCTGTTCTCTATATAGATGAACTGTCAAACACTAAAACTAGGCGCATTATACGCCAGGCACGACACATTTGAATGCATCTAAAGTAGGCGCATCAAATATGCTAACAATGATATGCTATGCGCCTACATTAATTGATGCGCCTAGATTAGGAGCATCAATTATACTATGCAAGGTATATCAGACGCCAGATTTTTGACAGGTTCACTCATTCAGGTGCACTATGCACTCATTTAATGTCTCTTAAAACTGACATGATGGCGTCTCTTTACTGACATGTCGCCTAAAGTATTAGGACACATTTATAAATTTAAAAAAAGCATAAAAAGGAACATAAAATGGCGCACACCCAAAAATGATACCAAAAAACATATACAATAACAAAATATCAATCTATAAAGTGTCAAAATATCCAAAATATAATGATCCATAAAATGTGGAAACATCCGACATGTATCCAATACTGTATTAGTAATGCAATGAGTAACAAACAAGAACAGTGACACAAATAAAGAAAATTGAAGGAGTAAAAAGTTAACATCAAAAGTCAAACAAACTACAAAAAAAGAAAAAAAAAATAATTTTTTTTTGATTTCCTAAAAGACCCCGGGGGGTCTGTGTCTTTTATATCAAAAATTTTGCACAAACAAGGGCAATATTTTTAGTAAATTTGCCCCCATTTTACTTTTTTTTAATCACTTATTTTTTTTTTCGACCTTTTCAAAACTTTTGAAAAGGTTTTTAAAAAATTTTCTAAGTTAAATGAAAAATTTGGAGAAAGATTGGATTTTTAAAGGGGGTTTACTTTGGCCTCTCTTCACAGCCAATTTCAGGCCCCCAAATTCCTGTTCAGGTTTGGGGGTGGCTTACAGCTTCAGGCCTCTTCCGGTTCAGGCTTGGGCAGTTTACACCCTCGGGCCCCCACTTCTGTTCAGCTGTGGGGGGTTTAAGTTCAGGCTCCACTTCTTGTTCGGGCTTGGGGGGTTCTACAGTCGGGCTCCACTTCCTTTTGGGGGCCCCCCCCCCCCTTTGGTTTTGGGGGGTTTTAAACCGATATCAGTGGCACAAAATGCGCCTGCTACCCTTTAAGGGAGCTCAAATAGGAGATACGTGTGTAACAAAGCTCATCTTACCTGGGAATATGTTCCTGATAGTTGAGGCACAATCGTGATGACAAGGAGAGACACCCGGGTTTGAAGAGTGCAGTTTTACAAGCCGCCCATGTAGATAAATGGAATGTCGTCTCATACAAACCAATTAACAGGTAGATTGTGAGAGAGTTTCCTCAATTGCTTGATGTCCCGGTCACCCGAGACGTGATGTCACCTGAAACAGGAGAGATGTCATCAGGAGACGCTCAGGATCGCGGAAACCAGTCCCGCCTCAAATTTCCTCGGACCCTGTCAAAGAAGGAGATATCCTGCTTCAGGACGGAGCGAAGGGCGCCCCCGGGTCTGATTTGGACCAGGCCCAAAGGGGAGTTGAAGATGCGTCGCCAAATTCTTCACCGCCTGCCAGGGGAAAAAAATTTTTTCTTATAACCCAGTATAAATCTTCCGATATAAAGGATCATAACATTAATGCATTTTTAACCCGGTTTAAATAAAAATACCTGATTCAACCCGGGATCAAATAAAAATAATTTTTTAACGCATTTTTTAACCCGTATCCTTTTTTTAAAAAATGATTTTTCCCCCGTTACTTTTAAAAATTTTCTGATTTAAAACCCGTTTTTTTCATACTTTTTACACTGATTAAACCCCTTCCCAAAAAGTTTCCCCATTTCTATTTTATTACCCGGGTTTTTCAAAATTTCCAAAGTTTCCTTCAAATTTACCTGCATTATAACCCGGTATTTAAATTTTTCACTGGGGTTTTGTTCCCTTAAAAACCTCATTTCTTTCCTAAAAATTTTTATTAACCGTATCAAAATTTTCAATTTTACACTGCAATACTAAATACCCTTTTCACTTTACTAAAAATTTCAATGCACCTTTCAACCCAGTAAAACAATTAAAGAAAAAAATTTCAAAACTGCATTAATAACCCAGTTTTCCCCATTTTCCCCTTCCTTAAAACACTGTTTAAAATAAAACCAGGTTTTAAACAAAATACAAAAAATAAACTGTATAAAAAAAAACAAAAAATATTTTACCAAAAACCCCAACAATACCATTAATTATTTCTATCCCGTATCACTTACAATAATTTTCACCCGCATTACTAACCCAGGAATCACCTTTCAATAAACACTGTATTACTTAAAAAAGTTTCAATTTCAATTTAAAACACTGCTTTAACCCGGGGGATCAATTCAAAAAAAAATGGGATTTTCTAACCCAGTTTCACATTCAAAAATTAAAAAGTTTTAAAATTTAAACCGTATCAAATTTTCAAAAAAAAACCTGCATTACTAAACCCGGGATCAAAAAACCAAAAATACCTGTTTCCCAACCCAAAATATTTTCCTTTCAAAACATGCACTACTAAAATCCCGTATCACAAAACAATTTCACATGGGTTCTAAAACCCGTTTCCATTACCAAAAATACAATGGAAAAATAACCCGTATCCATACAACAAATTTAATGATTACTAACCCAGTATCACATACAAAAATTTTAAAATGATTACTAACCCCCGTTTTTCCCCTACAAAACACTGCATTACTTTAAACCCCGATCACATACAACATTTCAAATGTATTAAATAAACCCCGTATCCTTTTTTCATTTAATTTCACTGCATTTCTAAACCCCTATCACATTACAATACCACTGATTTTTTTTTTCCCCGTATCAAAATTCAATAAAAAACTGTATAAAAAAAACCCAGTTTCAATACAATTTGTACACTGTTTAATTTAACCCCGTATCCATTTCAATAATTAAATGCATTTCTAAAACCCCGTAAACACAATTTCAATAATACAAATGCATTTTCTAACCCGGTATCAAATACAATAATACACTGGCTACAACAGGACATTGTATATTCATTTAATGCACTTTTTTTGTCAGTCAAAAGTGTTTGTGTTCGGGAAACAATGCAATTATGTTTGCAATGTTATTCCCTGTGGATGCGTTACGTTTAAAAAAAACGTTGGGGTTTTCCTTTTTTTAGGGGATCCCGGGCGTCAAACTGGGTGGGCTAGGCCCACCCAGTGGGCTGATCCTTGGGGCCCCCCAGTGGAGATGTTTTTAGGGGCCCACCGTGGAGTTGTTCTTGGGGCTCCCCCCCGTGGAGTTTGATTCTTTTTGGGGGCCCCCAGTGGGGTCGATTCTTGGGGCCCCCCCCAGTGGGGGATTTTGGGGCCCAAACCCGTGGGCTTTTCTTGGGCCCCAAAAAAATGAAATTTATTCTTGGGTCACCAGTGGAGCTGATTTTTTGGGGCCCCCCGTGGAGTGATTTTTTTGGGGCCCACCGTGGAGTTGATTCTTGGGGGCCAACCCCTTTGGAAATCGATTCTTGGGGGCCCCCCAGTGGGTTTTTATTCTTGGGGTCACCCGTGAAGTTGATTCTTTTGGGGCCCACCCGTAGGGATGATTCTTGGGGCCCCCCAGTGGGATGATTCTTGGGGGAAACCCGTGGGATGATTCTTGGGGCCCACCAGTGGGGTTTTTTTTTTGGGCCCCCCAGTTTGAATTTATTTTGGGGCCCAAACCAAAATAGAGTTTATTTTGGGGGGGGCCCCAGTGGAGTCGTTTTTGGGGCCCCCACCCGTGGGCTGATTTTTGGGGACCACCAGTGGGACTTTTTCTTGGGCCCCCCCCAGGGGCAGTTGATTTTTTGGAGTCCCAGTGAAGTTGATTCTTGGAGGGAAACCATTGGGTTGGGTTTTTTAAGACCCACCAGTGGAGTTGATTCTTGGGGCCACCAGTGGAGATGATTCTTGGGGCCACCAGTGGAGATGATTCTTGGGGCCCACCAGTGGAGATGATTCTTGGGGCCACCAGTGGAGATGATTCTTGGGGCCCACCAGTAGAGATGATTCTTGGGGCCCACCAGTGGAGATGATTCTTGGGGCCCACCAGTGGAGATGATTCTTGGGGCCCACCAGTGGAGATGATTCTTGGGGCCCACCAGTGGAGATGATTCTTGGGGCCACCAGTGGAGATGATTCTTGGGGCCCACCAGTGGAGATGATTCTTGGGGCCCACCAGTGGAGATGATTCTTGGGGCCCACCAGTGGAGATGATTCTTGGGGCCACCAGTGGAGTTGATTCTTGGGGCCCACCAGTGGAGTTGATTCTTGGGGCCACCAGTGGAGCTGATTCTCGGGACTCACCAGTGGAGCTGATTCTTGGAGCCCACCAGTGGAGGTGATTCTAGTAGCCCACCAGTGGAGATGACTCTTGGGGCCCACCAGTTCGGGTTTTCCCTGCTCCTCTGTGGGCCAGTCCGAGCTTGAACCAATGGATACCTGTAAAAGAGGTCCTGAACAGGACTAAACTGCAATGTGAACCAAACTTTAGATAGCTTTTAGTTCAAAGCGATTCCTCTTGACGTCCCCGATACACATGAATGCTCGGCAGGTGTTCTCACAAAAAAAAAAAGAGCCACCAATAGACTCCACTGGTGTGGGCTTATCTCTGTACTAAATGGTCGGCCAGTCAAGCAGGTTCATCAGACGTCAATCTTACGTGCATGAGCACCATAAACATGTAATTGCATGGACTCCTCATACAAAGTCATATCTGAGAATAGTCTACCTCTTATACTATTGATGATCTACACTCACCGGCCACTTTATTAGGTACACCATGCTAGTAACGGGTTGGACCCCCTTTTGCCTTCAGAACTGCCTCAATTCTTCGTGGCATAGATTCCACAAGGTGTTGCAACGATGCTCAATTGGTACCAAGGGGCCCAAAGAGTGCCAAGAAAATATTCCCCACACCATGACACCACCACCACCAGCCTGAACCGTTGATACAAGGCAGGATGGATCCATGCTTTCATGTTGTTGACGCCAAATTCTGACCCTACCATCCGAATGTTGCAGCAGAAATCGAGACTCATCAGACCAGGCAACGTTTTTCCAATCTTCTACTGTCCAATTTCGATGAGCTTGGGCAAATTGTAGCCTCAGTTTCCTGTTCTTAGCTGAAAGGAGTGGCACCCGGTGTGGTCTTCTGCTGCTGTAGCCCATCTGCCTCAAAGTTCGCCGTACTGTGCGTTCAGAGATGCTCTTCTGCCTACCTTGGTTGTAACGGGTGGCTATTTGAGTCACTGTTGCCTTTCTATCAGCTCGAACCAGTCTGCCCATTCTCCTTTGACCTCTGGCATCAACAAGGCATTTCCGCCCACAGGACTGCCGCTCACTGGATGTTTTTTCTTTTTCGGACCATTCTCTGTAAACCCTAGAGTGGTTGTGCGTGAAAATCCCAGGAGATCAGCAGTTTCTGAAATACTCAGACCAGCCCTTCTGGCACCAACAACCATGCCACGTTCAAAGGCACTCAAATCACCTTTCTTCCCCATACTGATGCTCGGTTTGAACTGCAGGAGATTGTCTTGACCATGTCTACATGCCTAAATGCACTGAGTTGCCGCCATGTGATTGGCTGATTAGAAATTAAGTGTTAACGAGTAGTTGGACAGGTGTACCTAATAAAGTGGCCGGTGAGTGTATATCTCATGTATACAATCATTTCAAGTGTTGGCAATCACCTAATAAAAATACATCAGTCTCTCACCTCGATAATGTGATCAGAGCCATTGTAATAATGGTGGTCCAGAATATAGAAGGGTTTTCCTTGTTATGGATCCAGTCCGCCATACGACCTGTATAAGTAGGGAGAGCCATCTCGCCTGTAGAATGGGGGAAAGACAGTCACAAGACAGATGATATGTATGAATGATGGACTTAAAGGGGTTTCGCCATCACAAACACTGATGTCATTTCGATAAGATATGCCATCAATGTCACTCTCTATTCATTTCAATGGGAGTTCAGAACACAGCGGACATTTGTCCATTCATTACAGGGAGTGTCAAGCGCCTGGTCTGAAAGGACAAGGGTCCGCGGTGTTCTGAACTCCCAGGGAAAGGAGCGTGCGCAGGTTCAAGGGCTCCATTCGGAATGGGGAGTTTTGGGGACCCATTCTGGAGATAGGTGCAGGTCTCATAGGTGAAAGGTTATGCTCACACTGTGGCTTGTATAGGTAGAAGGCTATGTTCACACTGACAATGATGGCATATCCCATCGATATGCCATCAATGTTTGTGATGGTAAAACCCGTTTAACTTGTTGCTAACCTCCCACAGACTATCTGGACGATGGTTATTTATCTCTGCAGGGATATTCTGGAACTAATAGTACAGCTATAGAAAGGGAGAGTCGGTTATCAGATATATATGGCTCTCCACTGAGAAGGCAGGGATGGATTATTTCTGTCCCTGCCTTCTCAATCACAATATATACAGCACTCAATGAGCACTATATGTACAGACTAGCCTCCCTGCTTCGTGTCACCAGTGGTCACGTGACTGTCGAGGTTTGGTAGTTTGCTGCTCGGTCTTACCAACTCTGTAAGCCTCAGTTGCAGGCGAAATCATAAAGAAAGAAAAAAAATACATAAAGTATTTAAAAAAAAACAAAAAACAAAAAAACGGTTTTTCTTACAAAAAATCTTAACAGCCAAAGCTGCAACTTTTTGCCCCGCCTCCGACAACGCTAAAACTTTATATCACTTATATATAAATGTCCGTAATGGAAAAGTGACGCAACTGATGACTGAGTGGCACAACTGATTTTAGCGTCACTTTTGCTGTTGGAGAATGTGAAAAACAGACTTGTTTTTTACTATTTTCCCTTGTATTATTATCAAAAAAACTGCAAAATTACATAAAAATAAAGCCTAATATATCAAACAAAAATGCAAAAGAACTAGTACAATAACCGAGTGCGAGAAAGCGTTATAGCAGAAAAGAAGAATGTGCCTGATTGGGAACGGAGAGGGAAGGGCTCGGTTAGGAACTGGTTACAGAGCGGCTTATTCATGTTCATAAAACTTAGGCCCTGTTCACACGACAGATTTGGCCACGATTATGGCCGCGGGTTCTGACGCGGTTCCGCGGCCAAAACCACGTCCAAATCGTGCCCAGTTTGTTAACATGGTTTCTTATGGGAAACCGCGGTGATATTCACATGCCGTGGGTTTGAGGCTGCAGCCTTGCCGCACGTGTTTGAGGACTCTCCTGTCAATTCTTGACGGAGTCATCAGCGCGGTGGCCGCGGTTGGTGCGCGGCTAGCGGCGCGATTTTCCCCCTGCCTTCTAATTTCCATGGGGGCAAACCCTCGCCGCAAGCCACGCCCCAAACCACGCCCCACGACCACACCCAGCGCCTGCTCCGCAAACCGCGTCGGGAGACACGAGTTTGCGGCGAAGTTAGGACGAGGTCTGGCCGCGGGGACCGCAGTGAAAGCCGCGGCCAAACCCGCCGTGTGAACGAGGCCTTATAGTAATGGGGGCAATTTATCAAAACTGCTACAAAGAGAGCAGGTACTTAGAGCGGCCAGGCAGATTCCAGATATTGTTTTCAGAGGCTCTTTGGAAAATGAAAGACGCAATGTGAAAGTAACCGCTCCACTTTTTCTTTCCCTGACTTCTGAGAAATCTCCGCCGTGTGTGCACAGGGAGATTGCAAGAGAAAGTAAATGAACCTTTGGAAATTACCTAGAGTTTCGTGTTGATTACTCATAAAATGTAATCATAAGTACAGAAAAACAAAATATAAAACTCTAATAACACATGAAAAAACTTGTTTTTGTCCAAGCCTTTTCTTTCATTTTGCACATTTAGAAAACATTTTGTTCTCAGTACAGGGGATCACTGTGTTCTCCATTCTGTTCTATGGAAGTTCCCAGTACAGGGGAGCGCTGTGTTCTCTCCATTCTGTTCTATGGGAGTTCCCAGTACAGGGGAGCGCTGTGTTCTCTCCATTCTGTTCTATGGGAGTTCCCAGTACAGGGGAGCGTTGTGTTCTCTCCATTCTGTTCTATGGGAGTTCCCAGTACCGGGGAGCGCTATGTTCTCCATTCTGTTCTATGGGAGTTCCCAGTACAGGGGAGCGCTGTGTTATCTCCATTTTGTTCTATGGGAGTTGCCAGTACAGGGGGGGCGTTGTGTTCTCTCCATTCTGTTCTATTGTAGTTCCTGGTACAGGGGAGCGCTGTGTCTTCCATTCTGTTCTATGGGAGTTCCCAGTGCAGGGGAGCGTTGTGTTCTCTCCATTCTGTTCTATGAAAGTTCCCAGTACAGGGGAGTGTTGTGTTCTCTTCATTCTGTTCTATGGGAGTTCTTACTACAGGGGAGTGCAGTGTTCTCTCCATTCTGTTCTATGGGAGTTCCCAGTACAGAGGAGCGCTGTGTTCTCTCCATTCTGTTTTATGGGAGTTCCCAGTACAGGGGAGCGCTGTGTTCTCCAATCTGTTCTATGGGAGTTCCCAGTACAGGGGAGCGCTGTGTTCTCTTCATTCTGTTCTATGGGAGTTCTCACTACAGGGGAGTGCAGTGTTCTCCATTCTGTTCTATGGGAGTTCCCAGTACAGGCAGTCTTCAGGTTACAAACGGGATAGGGACTGTAGGTTTGTTCTTAAGTTGAATTTGTATGCAGGTTAGAACAGGTAGATTTATTAAATGGAACTCCAGCACAAAAGGGTTTTATTCATTTCGGAAAGTGCAGGGAAGGGTTTTTACATTTGCTTTGCTGTCTGTGCCACTGTTAAGAAGATTTCATTTCATGTGCTGCTGTGGCATGCTGGAACTTGTCATTCCACAGCTACTATCTGCTGTGGAACATGGAACTACAAGTGCAGCATGCCCCATAAGTCTCCGTTTGTAACTAGGGGACAGATGTAAGTTGGAACGGTGTAAGTCGGGGACTGCCTGTACAGGGGAGTGATGTGTTCTCTCCATTCTGTTCTATGGGAGTTCCCAGTACAGGGGAGCGCTGTGTTCTCCATTCGATTCATGTTCCCAGTACAGGGGAGCGCTGTGTTCTCTCCATTCTGTTCTATGGGAGATCACAGTACAGGGGAGCGCTGTGTTCTACATTCTGTTCTATGGGAGTTCCCAGTACAGGGGAGCGCTGTGTTCTCTCCATTCTGTTCTACGGGAGTTCCCAGTACAGAGGAGCGCTGTGTTCTCCATTCTGTTCTATGGGAGTTCCTAGTACAGGGGAGCAGTTGTTCTATAATTATAAATCCCTTAGAACAGAATGGAGAGTCATGCGCAAGCTCAGCCAACTCTCCATTCTGTACGGAGACATTTGGGGGCTAATTCCTAAGATAGATGCAGTTCCCAGAGGTGGGACGCGGCCGCTCCTGTCACACTTTGATGGTATATCGGCAAGTTATACCATCAAAGTGCGAACTGGGAACACCCTTTTAAGAATCCTCCTCCCTTAGGTCTCTGCCAACACAGTAGAATTCCTAGGTCTCTGCTTAGAGTGTAAAGATATTTTACAGATCCGTTTATTCTGCTCCTGAGCCATGTGTCCTGACCTGTATGTTTGTCTGCTGCCTGTCTTGTCCTCTTGACTATCCCAAGGACTGAAATAACTCTGGCAGACCTGGCCTCAGCCATTATATTGAGAAAACTCCACTTGCCTTGTCCTCTGCCTGTCAGTCTACACTACCGGTCTAATCCATATGTGTTTATTATGTGGCCTAGCGAGCAGGGATGGACAAGGTTCGGACACAGAAGGACCAGCTTTCTCTAGAGTGACACAGCTTAGCAGAGGTGTTGGTGCCAGCATAGGTGGGCGACATCTTGGACATGAAGCTCCAACGCGCACACTGCTCAGTTCGAAAAGTCAAGCTCTACCCAGGCAACACTAGCCACCCTCTAAAGCCCCCAAGCCCAGTGGCCCCTTGAGGGTAGCCAGAATGCTGATGTGGCCGTCAGTGAATATGAGTTTGACACCCCTGGTCTAATCCTGCTGTGCTGAGATTCATCCACTGTTGCTGTTGTAGATTACTCTGATAGTGGTGACCAGGGGGTTCTGTGCAGAGAAGTCCAGATCCCAATACGGGGGTTAAAGGGTGAAAGGATTCGTTAGACTCTGTTATTGCCGTATCTGAAACAACTCAAGGGATTCACATGAACTGCCAGATAGGTCTTGTGTCAGTACACCAATGGGAAAACTTTCATACTTTTAATAACTTGAACCACAATTGGGCCAATGAAGCCCTGCTAAGGAGAATACTCAGTACTATGGACTGCACACAACCCAATGACATACAGTGCGTATGGAAAGTATTCAGACCCCTTTACATTTTTCACTCTTTCATTGCAGCCATTTGGTAAAATGCAAAAAGTTCATTTTTTTGCAGATTAATATACGCTCTGCACCCTGCTCCCATCTTGAAAGGGAAAAAAACAGAAATGTAGATATTTTTGCAAATTTGTTAAACAACAAAAACTGAAATATCACAGGGACATAAGTATTCAGACCCTTTGCTCAGTATTGAGTAGAAGCAACTTTGAGCTAGTACAGCCATGAGGCTTCTTGGAAATGATGCAACAAGTTTTTCACCCCTGGATTTGGGGATCCTCTGCCTCTTCCTTGCAGATCCTCTCCAGTTCCCTCAGGTTGGATGGTGAACGTTGGTGGACGCCATTTTCAAGTCTCTCCAGAGATGCTCAATTGGGTTTAGGTCAGGGCTCTGGCTGGGCCGGTCAGGAATGGGCACAGAGTTGTTCTGAAGCCGCTGCTTTGTTATTTTAGCTGTGTGCTTAGGGTCATTGTCTTGTTGGAAGAAGAACCTTCGGCCCAGTCTGAGATCCAGAGCGTCTGGAAGAGGTTTTCATCCAGGATATCTCTGTACTTGGCCGCATTCATCTTTCCTTCAATTGCAACCAGTCGTCCTGTCCCTGTCCCCATAGCATGATGCTGCCACCACCATGTGTCACTGCCCCCATAGCATGATGCTGCCCCCACCATGTGTCACTGCTGGGATTGTATTGGGCAGGTGATGAGCAGGGCCTGGTTTTCTCCACCGCTTACAATTAACACCAAAAAGTTCAATCTTCGTCTCATCCCAGAGAATCTTATTTCTCATAGTCCGGGATCCTTCAGGTGTTTTTTTGCAGACTTTATGCGGCTTTCCTATGTCTTGCACTGAGGAGAGGCTTCCGTCTGCGGCTTTCCTATGTCTTGCACTGAGGAGAGGCTTCCGTCTGCGGCTTTCCTATGTCTTGCACTGAGGAGAGGCTTCCGTCTGCAGGTTTCATATGTCTTGCACTGAGGAGAGGCTTCCGGCGGCCGCACTCTGCCATAAAGCCCCGACTGCTGGAGGCTGCAGTGATAATTGACTTTGTGGAACTTTCTCCCATCTCCCTACTGCATCTCTGGAGCTCAGCCACAGTGATCTTGGGCTTCTTCTTTACCTCTCTCACCGAGGCTCTTCTCCCACAATTGCTTAGTTTGGCTGGACGGCCGGGTCGAGGAAGAGTTGTGGTCGTCCCAAATTTCTTCCATTTAAGGATTATGGAGGCCACTGTGCTCTTGGGAACCTTGAGAGCTGCAGAAATTCTTTTGCAGCCTTGGCCAGATCTGTGCCTTGCCACAATTCTGTCTCTGAGCTCCTTGGGCAGTTCCTAGGACCCCATGATTCTCATGTGCTCTGACATGCACTGTGAGCTGTGAGGTCTTATATATACAGGTATGTGCCTTTCCTAATCAAGCCCAATCAGTTTAATTAAACAAAGCTGGACTCCAGTGAAGGAGTAGAACCATCTCAAGGAGGATCAGAAGGAATTGGACAGCATGTGAGTTAAATACGAGTGTCAGAGCAAAGGGTCTGAATACTTATGACCATGTGATATTTCAGTTTTTCGTGTTTAATAAATTTGCAAAAATATCTACATTTCTGGTTTTGTCCTTTCAAGATGGGGGGAGGTGAGGCAGAGTGGACATTAATGAGCAAAAAAAATAAAAATTTTTGATGTTACCAAATGTCTGCAATGAAAGAGTGAAAAATGTAAAGGGGTCTGAATACTTTCCTTACCAACTGTAAGTATGTACACAGAGACCATGACCTTATACTAACTTACCCCATGAAGACAGTACAAGAAATAGAGCCACCAGCAGGAACCGGACCCTGTAAGGTTTTAGAAGGGTAATTAATCTCCACACAGAGGCTGATGATTCCTCCTCCTCCTCCTCGTCTTCATCTTCATCACTGAGAAACAGCTGATGCCAGACGAGTGTAGACGTCAATGTGATAAGGTGCGAGTAGATGAAGAGGTCTCCGTGTCCCCATCTGTGCAGCAGCTCAGCGTGGTCGGGGTATAGGGCGCAGGAAGGTGGCACAGACGGCAACAGAGGCTTGATATTTCTGGGGCGCCACGAAAATTTTCCCCCCTTTGGGAAAGGTTTGGTGCTTGGACAGTGCTGACCCAGGAGAGGTCAGGACCGCAGCTGTGCCCGGCCCAAACCCCAGGCCAAGGGAGGTCAGAGACCCCACCAGGGTCAGAACAAACCCCTTTTTAGTGCAGGTGCCTGTCTATACCCCTGAGGCAAACAAGGACCAGAAAAAATGTTTGGGGAAAAAATTTTAAAAGGGAAAAAGCAAGAAGCTTATTAATGGGTTTGGAAAAAAAATATCGGAAAATGCTGAGGGGGTTTTAAAGTTTCCAAAAAGATAACGGCACATGTGCCCAAATGAGGCTCCCGGTACCAGCAAAAATAAACCCTAGACCCCCTTATCCCACATTTGTGGGGTTTACTTTTGGGCTGTGTATAGATAGCTGGATATTGTAAATGTATCTGTATGTATACATAAAAGTCTGATGACACACGAGGAGAAAACAGCTGGCATCAAAAGGGGCCCCCGGGGAACCCCTACTAGATTTGAGGGTTAAAAGACGTGACCATTGTCTCAGCTGCATCATATCATAAGGTGCCCCCCCTTCAAATTTAGTTTAGTCCCGATTTTGGGCCAAAGTGGTTCTGGGCATAACACTGGATTACAGTGCTCAGAGGGCATTTTTGGGGTGAGCATGTGTCAAAAAAACTTACCCTTTTTAAAACACCCTTCTTTTGAATCAGTGAAAAAATTTTCGTCTGTCCGCTTTTTTAAGCGTTTTAAAGGCCAGAACCCCTAGGTTGGATAAAACCCTTAAAATTTTAAAGCAGAGCATCCCTATTGGTGTGATGGCAGTGTTTTGGGCCAAAGTCCTTTAAAGGGAACCCCGTCCTTTGATCTACTGGCCCCATGTTTGGCAGGAGGAGCTGGGGACATTTCTATTGTCTGTGGCCCCATGTTATAGAGCAGGGGGGCTGAGGACTGCTATCGATCTTGGCCCCATGTTATAGGCGGGGAGCTGAGGACTGTATCTGATCGTGGGGCCCCCTGTTTTAAAAGCAGGAGGGGCTGGGGACATGCTATTGATCTGCTGGTCCCATGTTATAGAGGGAGGGTGAGGAAATACTATTGATCTGTGGGCCCCCTGTTAAAAGGCAGGGGAGCTGAGGAAAGTATTGTCTGTGGCCCCCTGTTTAGGCAGGAGGAGCTGAGGACATGCTATTGATCTGTGGGCCCTGTTATAGAGCAGGAGCAGCTGAGGAATGCTATTGATCTGTGGGCCCCCTGTTATAGACGGAGGGCTGAGGACTGCTTTGTCTATGGCCCCATGTTATAGGCAGGAGGAGATGAAGACATGCTATCTGATCTGCGGCCCCCCTTTATGAGCAGGGGGGGCTGAGGACATGCTATCTTCTGCGGGCCCCTGTTTTTGAGCAGGAGGAGTGAGGACTGTATCTGTCTTGGCCCCATGTTATAGAGCGGAGGACTGAGGACATGCTATTGATCCAAAGGGCCCCTGTTATAGAGCGGGGGAGTGAGGAATGCTATTGATTTGGGCCCTGTTATAAGGGAGAAGGGGCTGAGGACATGCTATCTGATCTGTGGCCCCCGTTTTTAAGCAGGAGGAGGAGGACATGTATCTGATCTGCAGGGCCCCTGTTTTAGGGCAGGGGGGTGGGACATAATATTGTCTGTGGCCTGTTATAAGGCAGGAGGAGCTGAGGACATGCTATCTGATCTGCGACCCATGTTATAGAGCAGGGGAGCTGAGGACTGCTATCTGATCTGTGGCCCCATGCTATAGAGCAGGAGGAGTGAGGGGCATGCTATCTGATCTGTGGCCCCCGTTATAGAGCAGGAGGAGTTGAGGACACGCTATCTGATCTGTGGCCCCCTGTTTTGAGAGGAGGGTGAGACATGCTATTGATCTGGGGCCCATGTTATAGAGAGGAGGAGGAGAAGCTATCTGATTGCCCCAGTTTTGGCAGGAGGGCTGAGGACACCTATCTATCTGCAGGTCCCCTTTATAGAGCGGGGGCTGAGGACATGTATCTGATCTGCGGCCCCCCTGTTAGGCGGAGGGTGAGGGCATGCTATCTGTCTGTGGCCCCATGTTTTAGGCGGAGGAGCTGAGGCATGCTATTGCTGTGGCCCATGTTATAGAGCAGGAGGAGTGAGGGCATGCTATCTGATCGTGGCCCCCCGTTTAGGCAGGGGAGTGAGGACATGTTATTGATTGCAGGCCCCTGTTACAGGCGGAGGAGTGGGACTGCTTTGTCTGGGCCATTTATTAGGGGAGGGGCTGAGGACAGCTGTCTGATTGGCAGGCCCCCTGTTTTTAGGCAGGAGGAGCTGAGGCTGCTATCTGTCTGCAGGCCCCTGTTATAGAGAGGAGGAGCTGGGACATTTCTATCTGATCTGTGGCCCCTGTTATAGAGAGGAGGAGTGGGACTCTATCTGTTTTGGGCCCCTGTTATAGAGCTGGGGGGAGTGAGGACATGCTATTGTTTGCGGCCCCCTTTATAGAGCAGGAGGAGTGAGGAATTTCTTCTGATCTGCAGGCCCCAGTTATAGGCAGGAGGGTTTGCTATCTGATCTGTGGCCCCCTGTTAAAGAGCAGGAGGAGCTGAGGCTGCTATTGATCTGTGGCCCTGTTTTAGAGCGGGGAGTGGGACATGCTGTCTGATTGGCAGGCCCCAGTTATGAGCAGGAGGAGCTGAGGACATGCTATCTGATCTGCAGGCCCCATGTTAAGAGCAGGAGGAGCTGGGAATGCTATTGATCTGTGGCCCATGTTTTTTTGAGCGGAGGAGTGAGGAATCTATCTGATTGCGGCCCATGTTATAGAGCGGGGAGTGAGGACAGCTATCTGATTGTGGCCCCCCCTGTTATAGGCAGGAGGAGCTGAGGGAATGCTATTGATCTGTGGCCCCGGTTTTTATAGAGAGGGGAGCTGGGACATGTATTTTTTCTGTGGCCCCCTGTTATAGAGAGGAGGGCTGAGGAATGCTATCGATCTGTGGCCCCGTGTTATAGAGCGGGGGCTGGGAAAGCTATTGATTGCGGACCCCTGTTATAGGCAGGAGGAGCTGGGGGACATCTATTGATTGTGGCCCCTGTTTTAGAGCGGGGAGCTGGGACATGCATCTGATCTGTGGCCCCATGTTATAGAGCAGGAGGGAGTGAGGACATTTATTGACTGCAGCCCCCTGTTATAGAGCAGGAGGAGCTGAGGACACGCTATCTGATCTGCGGGCCCCCTGTTATAGAGCGGAGGAGCTGAGGCTGCTATTATCTGCGGCCCCTGTTATAGAGCAGGGGAGTGAGGACATGCTTCTGATTGCAGGCCCCATGTAATAGGCGGGAGCTGAGGAACGTATCTGACTGTGGGCCATGTTATAGGCAGGAGGAGCTGGACATGCTATTGATTGTGGGCCCCATGTTATAGAGGGGGAGGAGTGAGGGCATGATTTATCTGTGACCCCATTTTAGGCAGGAGGAGCTGAGGACCGCTATCTGATTGTGGGCCCCCGTTATAGGCAGGAGGAGTGTGGCATGCTATTGATTGTGGCTCCTGTTATAGGCAGGGGGAGCTGAGGACATGCTATCTGATCTGCAGGGCCCATGTTATGAGAGGAGGGTGAGGACGTATCTGTCGCGCCCCATGTTATAGAGCGGAAGGGGGAGGACACGTTCTGATCTGTGGCCAATGTTATAGAGCAGGGGATTTGTACGATCTGTGGCCCATGTTTAAGAGCAGGAGGAGCTGAGGAATGTATTGATCTGTGGCCCCTGTTTTAGAGCGGGGGGGGAGGAATGCTATCTGATTGAGGCCCCGTTATAGAGAGGGGGAGCGAGGCATTCTATCGATCTGTGGCCCCCAATATTTTAAGAGGAGGGGAGGACATGCTATCTGATCTGTGGCCCCTTTATGGAGGAGGGCGGGGGACAGCTTCTGATTGGGCCCCATTTTATGAGCAGGAGGAGTGAGGACTGCTATTGATCTGTGGCCCCCTGTTATAGAGAGGAGGAGCTCGCAGATTTTATATTTTTCTGTTGATCTTTTAACTTATTTTTTACAACCCTGTTATTTTGTGTTAGGGTCCCGTGAGCGGTGTTTAGTGACTGACAGCCTTTCCTCTGGTGTGTATATACAGATTAAGCCGTCAATCACTGATAACACCGCCCACTGGACTCCTTAAAAACCCGAATATGAAGGAAGGTTAAAGAATCAAATACAAAGTTCACTGCATTTTTCCCCCCAGGCGTTATATTAGTTGCCCCCAGCCTCTTCCCGCTCTTTTAAATTTGGGGGCCCCCAGGTTGGGTTTGCAGGTTCCCAAAGGGGACAGGTCCCTTTTTTAAATCTCAAATCTTTAAATTCCCCTTTTTTTTGCCCATTTTATGGGCCCGCTACTTGAGTTTCCCCAAAAATTGCTGTCCCCGTATTTCCATTTTTTGTTTATTTCGTACAAAGATGCCAAAACGCGGGTCCCCCAGCAGAAAGTGCATGGAAAAAATGGCAGGAAAAATGGGATATTATAGGCTGGGTTCATATCACGAGAATAACAAAACCAATATATTGAATGGATTGGGACCGATAGGATACAAAAATGACACACAATGGGATTTGACACAAATCCCAAAATTTCACAGACAACAAAAGTGAATCCCACTATAAAAAAACTTTTATTTCTAAATTTTAAAAGGGGGTTTTGTCTCCCTCAAGGATTGTGCTTTTTTGTTAAATAATCTTGCAAAAACAATTTAAACTTTGCAATAATGTGTCCATTACCAGTGCCCTACCTATTCCTAGATATCCCTCTTGTATGGGCCTGCATCAGCTCCTCAGGTCGCTATAGCTACAGACCTTTTTCTTCTCTCCTGATAGGCTGCCAGCACTGGTTGCTATAGCTACAGACATGTTCGATCTCTCCTGATAGGCTTCCAGCACTGGTTGCTATAGCTACAGACATGTTCGATCTCTCCTGATAGGCTGCCATCACTGGTTGCTATAGCTACAGACATGTTCGATCTCTCCTGAAAAGGCTGCCATCACTGGTTGCTATAGCTACAGACATGTTCGATCTCTCCTGATAGGCTGCCAGCACTGGTTGCTATAGCTACAGACATGTTCGATCTCTCCTGATAGGCTGCCAGCACTGGTTGCTATAGCTCCAGACATGTTCGATCTCTCCTGATAGGCTGCCAGCACTGGTCGCTATGGCTATAGACCTGTTTGATCTCTCCTGATAGGCTGCCAGCATTGGTTGCTATAGCTACAGACCTTGTGTCCTCAGCAGCTCATCACTGCAGGTCAGTAGCAGCCAGTAAAACCAGTAAACACGCAACCGAATTCAAAATGAAACTGAGCTTGGTTAGCCATTTTAGAAGAATTGGTTGTTTGGTGACACCTAAGAGATGCCGATTCTAGATGTATCCTTTTAATCGATTCCTGTAAGACGTGTCTCGAAATCTCTAGGAGGCATGAGTGTTTCTTTTATTAACGTAACGTGTATTTTTTACCATATGCATGCTCTTTACATGTTCTTTTTATTGTACATTTGGTTGGCCTGATAGCCTAATAAACATATTAAAAAAAAAATAAATAAATAATGAAACTGAGAAAACAGGACTGAGGTGTGTTGAATCGATGTAGTGAGACAACCCCTTTAAAAGAGAAGAAAATACGTTCTCCCTAGAAATATCTGGGCACTACGACCCTACCTACTGTAGGGTATACGCCCCAAAAAGGCCGACCCTAACCACGAACCTCTTACTCAACCCTAGAAATCCCTAAAAAAAAACAACAACACAAAAGCGCGATGAAGATCACACAAAATAAATTGCCAACATATAGAGGTATATAAAATGCTCTTTTGAAAAATCAACTTACGGACAGATATGACAGGGTTTGGAGAGAATGGATCATGTTTACTGCATCCCCAGAATACCACAGCGTTACGCGAGTTCTCTTGGTGTCTACGGATCTGATTCTTGGGACCTATGCGTATTCGTTGGTGTTACCATCTCCCGATAGTGGTGCGCTTTGTGGGGGGGTCTGCCCGGGTCCAGTCCGAATGGTCTCTGATGTCTGTTTATATTTTTTTATTGTGGAAGTTTTATGTCCTTTTTTTTTTACTTGTTTTATTTCTTTGCTGTTAGATGTTTTATACATGGTCATCATTACAAAGTACTAGCCTAGTTTGTTTAACCTACGGTTATTGATTGGTAATCCTTCTACTAGAAGTACTACTGTTAATCACTCGTGTTTCAATACCCTGATAATGACCTGCTGATAGTATTAACATATATGTCTTTGGTATTAGATGTTATTTGCTCATTTGATTGCACTTGTCTTTGTAATGTTATTTTTATTATGACTATCAATAAAGCTACGTTTGGAAAAAAAAAAATCAACTACAAAAATAGCAGTATCTAAAAAATTTTTC